>WYDF02304415.1:0-15374 GCA_009867245.2 Adranes taylori | reverse complement strand
CGTTCGGAATGAAAAGTTAGTTTCATTTATTGTATAATTTTTTGGTCACCTGTCTACAACAATTTTATATATTAGATCCTTTCATATAAGCATGGCTGGACATTCGACAGTCATTTGACGTTCTGGACGTTCGCTAATCAGTAAAATAAAGCTTAGTATAAACTCAGATATACAAACAGCAAAGCGATTGCATTTTATATAACGAAAAAATCAGCTGACTTACATACAATTGAATATACAGCTGTGTAAATAATACACGAAATGATAAATTATGTAGATAAATTTATTATTTGCAAGTGTAAAATATAATTATTGATTAATTGCTTAGAGTAATAATTGACTAGAATAGAAACTCACAGCTGTACCTATGTATAACGCAAAAAAGTATATTTTCACACTTCATTTTTGCCGGCCTTGTCAGATTTATGTTCTACAATATAAAAATATTTAGTTTATTATCTTTGTTACGTGCTTCATAATAAATTAATATTATTTACGGTTAATTTTCACGTCGGAAGGCACTATTTTCCAGTGCCCCGAGTCAATAGTGCCTTCCGACGTAAAAATTAACATGATCAATTGTATCTCTGAAAAAATTTAGCTCATCCGGGAATCGAACTCGGCTCTCCCGATTTCCGGTCGATTGTTTAGACCACTTCACTAACAAGCTATGAGTTTTCAAAGAACAAAGGATTTTATATGTGTTACAATCTCGCATGTTAATGTGTGCGAGTTTTAATTATAAACAATTATTCGTAGTTTATAAATAAAACTCTCGTACACGTTAACATGCGAGATTGTAACACATATAAAATCATTTGTTCTTTGAAAACTAATGGCTTGTTAGTGTAGTAGTCTAAACAACCGACCGGAAATCGCGAGAGCCGGGTTCGATTCCCGGATGAGCGAAATTTTTTCAGTGATACAATTGATCATATTAATTTCAAATTTACATATTATTACACCGAGGGACCCATACCTCAAGAATGATCTATTTCTAATCATTAATATTAAAATAGTAAATTTTATATACAACCAACATTTATGTACACACGTATATCATTTTTAAAACTAGGCAGTGGCCAGAAGTGGATTTAGGTTACATATAACTTACTCATATATATATAAATTGTTCTCATTCTTTTCCATTTGCATTTTCAAGGAAATTTAAATGTTCCTACCAAATAACCTGTATTCACTTTCGACTAAACATAACACAACTAACAATTGTAAGTTTACAGTAAATTCAGCGTCATTTTCATATTTTTTTGCTTGAAACATCTGCTTGAAGTACTTCAACACAAACTTGTAGTTGCAAATAGACCCTACGCTATTGATCAAGTAGTATGTGCAAACTATTATATCTTGGCTAGCAAATATAAAACACAATGCACTTCTAGCCAATTTGCGATGTTGTCGATAAATCGGCTGTCCGATCGTAAACTCCCTGTAAGGATGATATACACGAGCAATATACATGGTCGGTATTAGCACATTTAGCGACAAATCTCAACACTAATTATATACTCTAAATTCTATTCCGGTATCATTTGGACCTCAAAATTAAATTTTGCCAATGGTTTCTAAAACATTAAATAACATGTCTACAAATTTTTAGGTACCTTGTCATCGGAACTCAGTATACGGAGCTCGAGTGGATGTCCGATGTAATGTGATTTTGCAATGTACGAATGTTCAATATATAGTGGGATGCATATATATATATATATATATATAGGATCAGTTTGAGCCATTAACAAAATAAAAATTCTGAGCTGTTAGCTGTCAAAAATATGCATTAAACTGCAATTGTATTACCTCATAAATCTCATAAAATGTAAGAAATGTTCTTTCACATATCTAATACTGTAAAACAATTGCGTTTGTGTTTGTATATTTAATTCAAATGACCACAAAAAATTCCTAACTATTGAACAGTTAATTGGCTTTTAATTTGAAAAGAATCTGTACAGGAAACTGGAAATAATCTTTAATTTGAAAAGAATGTATATTTATTACTATACAGTTTTCAGTGATAAAATTGAGGAAAACTTAGAACACAACAATAAAAACAGCAATATGTTAAAAATGTATTACCTACGAATTAGTACTTACTAATTCGTACCTACGAATTACGAATTAGTACTTTCTTACTCTCACTTGAAGTACTGGAATTAAAGTAAATGAACATAATGGCTGCTGAAAGCCTAGCTTGTAAATCGTGTTGGTTCAAATCATGTGCCCATTCTACTCGACCCCAATGGCCTAGTTGAAATTCCTCTTCCAACCTTGATAGAACAGAAGCCTTTTCCGCAGATAAATATCTTGAAATAAAAATTCAAAACAAATATCAACAATGCAATTCAAATAAACTGAAAATAATTTATTGTTTTACGAAAATAAACTTCCATTGATAAGAAATATTATTAACACATACAAACAGTTCTGACATTCTTCGTGTTTTTATTCTTTTTTTGCAGTTATCTGATAACTTTTTTCAATTTAAATATTATTTCTTTCTAGCAACTAATCACAATAAACCAACACTTTCTTTAATAACAATAATAAGTTTATTGAACCAAGTGGACAATTCACTGCGCATCTATTAAATAATTATGAAATATAAATTGGGCATTTTAAAAGGTCATGTACTGAAACGAAAATGAATTAAGCTGTGCCCAAGAATGAATTTTTGGCAACAATATTAGGTTCCTAATTTTTTGTTCTTGACTCAATTTAAACCTCTGTCTTTCGTATATGATTATTTTGTCCAAAGGCGCTATTTGGTTATATTGCCTTTGGTTATTTTGCTTTGATATTGACTGTTATTAATTGCCCTTTGTAAGGTTTAAGCATATACCAGATGAAGTACCTACCTACAAAGGAGGAATATACCAGATTCCCACGAGAACGAGGCAACTTATTGGAAATCGAAATAAAGATGATCATTTCAAATCAACTGAAAGGAAAAAGGTGGCAATCCAATGATTATACGAACATCAATAATACTATGGCTATCAGATTTGCACATTTTACACATCTTGAATGGTTCTATACTCTACACTATAAAAACATGGGGTTGCCTTCTTTTTCTTTTCAGTTGATTTAAAATAATCTAATAAGTAGCCTCGTTCTCGTAGGAATGTGGTACATTCCTCCTTTGTAAGTAGCTACTTAAGTAAATAATCTAGAATGCTTGAAACGCTCAAAGATAATTCAATGTAAAATTATGAATTTCTGTGTAGTTCCGCGACCCTCGTTGCACACGTTTAGTTGAAATACGATTTTACGTGGGAGCCCAACTAAATTTAAATTCTCCTTAATATCCGCTTTAATTCAACAAATGAACAAACCGTGATAAAGCATAAGGGAGTTAATTCTTCGGGAATTTAATCTTCAGAACTTTTTGTGACAAAAAGGATAAACCTTTATGTTGAGAAACGCTGTCCTGGTGTAATAAAGATTATTTCAGTAGTAATATTGATTTGACGTACCTTTCCGCACAAGCACACATTAATATTACAGACTTCAGAGCGTCAATGCCGTAAATAAAGCCGCAAACTGACGCAAAATTGTGTGATGTGATATATCGACCAATGACTGCTTTAGCCGCTTCCGGAATATACGGTGGCGAGCCTAATTCGCGTGTCTTTTGTACATCGATGTCGAAACGATTACAAAACCATTCAATAACTGGATCCCATTCAGTTTGTTGAAATTTATAGAGTTCGTCGTTTTCCTAATAAAATAAAACTGTAATAAACCTAAGCTCTTATAAACACATAGCAAATTCAAGAAATCTATATTTAAAAAGTAAAAAATAATAAATTAGTCTGTTATTGTTGTAACAAAATTATAAGAAAATCCTTAAGATAAACAAAAACATGAAATTCATGAAGGGTTATTAAAATTTATAATTAGAATAAAGTATAAGTTGAGCTTCAACACGTGAGATCTGGAAGTAGATGTTCGTATTTAGAAGATTACATTCATATTTAGAAGATTGATAGGAAATTATTGTAGCTTAAAAAATGAATGTAATAAGTGCTGCTTTTCTGATAAAGCACATAACACTGATTTAAATATCATAGGACGTAATACCAAGAAGGAAACTATGATTAAAATATTTTAAATTATACAAATATTTTAAAAAACGGATGGTTCGAGATGTATGGCACCATTTCACCGATTATTAGACGGGATCATCAGCATCTTCTTTATTACGAGCATCACGGTCGTAACTCAACTCACTAAGCCATCACCATCCGCTTGATAGAAATGAAAATCCATCTTATGAATTATTAATTTCTAAACGCAACCATCATAACATTACATTTGTATAGATGAGTTGATAATTGATAAATTTTATTAGTTTATATAGGTCCCAATGAGAAAGTAGGTGAGATAAGGCATCTCGTTATGATATGGTACAACGATGCCTTATCTCACCTATTTTCTCATTAGGACCTATATTGACTAATAAAATTTTTCAATTACCAATTCATCATATAAATGTAATGTAATTATGGCTGGGGTTAGGATTTAATAATTCATAAGACGGATTTTCATTGCTACAAAGCAGGCGGTGGTGGCTTAGTGAATTGAGTCCTAGGCGATCGTGATGTTCCTAATAAAGAAGATGCTGATGTTTCCTTCTAATAATTGGTAAAATGGCGCCATACATCTTGGACCTTCCGCTTTATGAAGACATTTGTTATAATTACAAATTGTAATGATTGTTTCCGTGTTGGTATTGCATCTTATATTATTTAATAAAGTAGTAACCAATTAGCATAGGTACGTACAGCTAACGCACGTCCTTGTCCTGTGGATCAACCGAGAATCAACGAGCGACTTCCATGAAATGACAATTATAGAGTATCTAAACCAAACGTATGAGCTACTTCTTTGAAACAGAATTAAAGCAGAGTGATATTCAAGCCCTTTGGAGTATTCAAGCAAGTTTTACGCAAACATTTGGTGGCATGGAAACTTTGTTCTCGATGAATACTTCATAATCTGACTCTAGTTCAAAAGGAAAAGTAAGAGATGCACAGATCTATACAAAATCGTTTAAACTTTAAACAACTGATCGCCTAAATTGATGTATAATATAATTACAGGTGATGAAAGATTGTTATGTTATGATTCCGAAAAAGACAACTATCAGAAGTTTAGGGTTTTGGCACGGAGTCGATTCCATTGCGGATCTTAAGCCTACTACTGAAAAATGTAACATCACCTAGCAACAAACAAGCAAATTGACCTACAAAATATCAAACTCAAAAGATATCAAAACAACAATTTCAAACACAAGTTTAGTAATTGCTTTTCTTATTTTAATACTTTCTCGACTTTTGTATTAATTAAAGTTTATATAACAAAAGATATCTATGAATAGATATCTTTTGCCGTTAGAAATAATAGCCAGAACATTAACGGACTTCAACTCTTGAACGTAAAGTATTACATAGAAACTGTTTAAAAATGACTATATAACTTGTAACTTACTCCTGAATGACACAGTATAGCATCTGTCTCCATGTAATTCATTATATAATTAGCCATATCAACCTTCGTCAAATTATTGGGATTATCAATTGAAGTATTACATAATATTGTCTACAAATATAAAGAACCATAATATAATGTATTGAGTAAGTACGCTTTTAGAAAGATAATTTACCAAGTGCATTGAAGATTGTATAATTTTATCTTTTTGTGAATCCCATTCTGCTGCTATTGCCAACGCTAATGGTTCATGGTTTACAGTAAGAATATTTCCCTTAGGAGTTTTTAATTTCTTTTGATCAAGTGTTACTTCATATCTTCCCGAACTATGCACAATTCCAGTTTTTCTGTAAAACCTTTTCCTTGTACCTGTAAATTTGAGGTTATATTATTAAATATTTAACTTGTTATAAGTAAACACACCTACATTTCTTACTATAGACTTTTGTAGATTTCCTGCAGTAGATAATACTGATGTACTTGGTAAATAATAAAGATTTGTAATTATAGATATATTTCTACACTTTAAATAATTACCCAAGACTCTTCCAATCATTTTCAAATCAATCTAACAACGTTGTCATGTACTTATTTCTACTAGGGTAAAACAATTTTATATACAACTAAGGTCAAAAGTATTGAGGACTTTTGCTAGAAGTTGCCCAAATTTAGTATTAAACCAGTAATAATGATAAAATAAATAAATATATTCTCATAGTCGCTATTTGATTGGAAAATATTTTACAAATTGTAAAATCTTGTTTTTATGTAAAAATAATAGGGATGGAAATTCTAGTTCCACGCGCTGGACCGTTTCGTTCCATGAAAATACCACGATTGAATACCGTTCTCGTTCCGTTTAAAATAAAAGTATTCAATTATGTTTATTCATTAGTAGTGTGTTATATTATATTGTATTTTATTGTGTGCATTGTTGCTTCTTGTAATTAAAATTAGCTTTATAATATTAATCAAATGAATCATAATTTTTGATTCAATGTTTCTAGCAAATATTACTCTAAAGACTAACATTTTCTAATCAATCATTTTAAATTCGTGAAAACTATTAATATTTACCAATTTTTATTAAATATGTGTCAATAAAATTCACAACGATTGAAGTTTCGTAAAAAGTTTTCCATTTATATCTAAGAATTATTTTTTTTATGTAGATAACTGTAGAAAAATGTTTATGTAACTTATATTTACATATATATTTCAATAATCTATTTTTGGGAATACTTTTCTAAATTTTTGTATCAAACTATTTATTATATCAATAATTATTTTGTTTTGCAAGTTTAATTAAATAATATTTTATATTTTAAATATGTACTAAATATAAAAGTATTTTTTTAATTTTATTTGCAATAAAATCTATACGCCACTAATAAATATTGTTTACATTTACATCATTTCCAAATTTTTACTATTCATTTAAAATTCAACTTTATAAAAGAAACATTAAAAAAATACCTAGAAAAGACCTACAAATTAATTACTTGTTTAAACGACGATTTGTATACTACATCCAGGTATAAGTTATAAGTTGTCTTCGTATAAATCAAAAAGATTTACATTCATCAATGTTCAACTCAACAACGCAGAACAATTATGATCCTCGCATCATTGATGTATCTCTTTTTGTTAGAAACCGGTATTAGAAGCGATGATGAAGCCTTTCATCCAACGCGATACGCAGGTAGATGTGATATTCATGTATATTTTCGTATGATGTCATGCATTTATTTGTTGTTTATTTATACTTGAACTGGCTCGCATAAAAGAGTGAACCATGCGCATTAGCGCATGTAGGGTAGGGAGGGGGCACTTAAACCGGTCAGATATAAGCAAAACGGATAAAAATCTTAGCTAGAATAAAAAAATGAGTACCAGATCGTTAGTAAGTGATAGTGAATACAATTAATGGATTTATATAAATTATATAAATTTATACAACTTTTTATTTGTACGTGGCAACCGCGTAAGCGAGTATAGCTAGTTAACATTATCAAGATTAGGTACTTCGACGGAATTGGTTGATTCAAATTTAAATTCATTATTTGCCAACAATCCAAGAACCAATTAACACCGACGAATCTAGTTTCAACCTTGTGAATAGTCCGGTACCGAGACGCAAACCGAGTTCAAGGTAAGATTTATTAGTAAATCATCGTTTATAAATACTAGAATAAATAAAAATATAAAAAAAAGCTAAATCAAACAAAACATCGTTTATTAAATGACGAATATCTAGATAAAAAGTTAAAAGTAAGTTTTTTTTTATAAATCTAGTAATGTTTATATTTGTGTAGTTTGTTTTTTAGATGTCTTATAAAGTGAATAAATTAAAAGATTTATTTTTAACTAAAAATTGGGCCGATTGCAGTTTTTTAATAGACAATGAGAAAATAGAAGCACACAAGTTAATATTGGCATGTAGCAGTCCGGTTTTTGAATCTATGCTTTATGGTCATTTGGCAACGAATGTAATTTTAGTTGAAGATATATCAGCCAGGAATTTTAAAAAGATGATTGAATTTATTTATACAGACACACTTATTTTAGAAACAATTAGCGATGCTTGGGAATTATTTTACGCAAGTCAAAAATATTTCTTGTATGATTTACAAGAAATTTGCAAGAAGTTTATTAAAAGCAACATGAATATCGAGAATTTGTTGTTAAGTTACGAGTTTTCTGTACTTTACAACGATTCTGAATTATTGGAGAAATGTTTACAAGACGTCATAAATTTTGCTAAAGGTTTGGTACTTTACTCCAATTATCATATGAAACCAACAACTCTTCAAAAGTTCTTAAATGATTTTGGTGGAAAAAATATGAGTGCTGTTATTATTCTGACATTAAAGTGGTGTATTGATCAATGCGATGTAATACGGTTATCAATTAATTTTGATAATATATATAATATGTTGAAGAACAATGGATTTTTGGAGAAATTGAATTTTGACGTATTTGATTTTGTTTTTGATGAAGGCATTGTTAAAGCAATAACAAAATCTCAACTTTTCAACTTGGTACATGTAGTCGATATGTGTGAACTTTTTAAAAAACTTCGGCAATTCAATCAAATGCCAAACAACAATTGCGAAACTATCAAAACAAATGATGGGTTCTTATATAGAGTTGAATACAAAAATTGTATGCAAATGGGAATAATAGATAATTTAATTTGTAGTACGGTTTGTGTTAATAGAAATGTTATAATTTTTGGTATGGCGGTTACAACACGTAGTACACCTAGAAATTATAAAATAGATCGTTATGTTGGATATTTCACTATTTACATTTATTTAAATTTAATGAATAATATGTCTGAATTAATTTATAAACAAACATTTGATACGGAACTCATTCTGTACGATTCTGTAGAATGCATTAATTTTACTGTGCCCGTATTATTAGAAACAAATAAGAAATATATTTTTTGTGTCGACTATGTACAAAGAGGTGATAACAATTTTAATGATACCGTTTTACTAAAATATATGAGTGATAATTTGAAAAAAGGTGATTGTGTGATAAATTTTGATAATGAATCTATTGGTTCTATCGTAAGAGGTCTTAGTTTTTATGAGGCATGATTAACATATATGAATGTTATATTTCATTTTTTTTTAACTAATAAATCTGTTTTAAATCAAACCTCAGATAAGTACTTAAAGCATTTAGAGGAAGTTCTCTAAGTATGAGTTAGTTCTTCACTATGGACTACATTAATACGTATCTAAAAATCTATGTTATGGTCACCTACAGTCCGTATGTTAATATCTCTGATAGAATGCGAGGTAGCGACATTAAAATTTGATTTTTTGATATATCTTAGGGATAACCGTAAATGAGACATTCAACGGCACTTATTTGAGAGTGGTGTAAGAATGCTTTAAAAAAGTTAATTGTATAATAAAAACTTAATGAGTACAGTGTTGAGTAGGGTCCCGAATCTCTATTTATTTCAAAATGGGAAATATTTAAATATGATATTAAAAAAAACCTGTCCTCACAGTTTCCGTCCATATGTGCAGAATTGCTTTCCGTGCTTTTAACATGTAAGGTGCTGTGTCTCTCACAAATAAGAGTACATTATCGTGTTTTTATTCCACTCGACCAAATAAGATTAATAGATTTATTAAAACATTAATCAATTGTTTCATGGTTGGTTCACTATCTATCTATCTATCTATCTACTGGTTGTCTACTTTTAACGAATCGTTTCAATCATTCGACCCTAGATGGCTCCTCACCGACCCACTGTCTGTGATGTACTTCCGGTGTATTCAATGTACTTCTAGTATCGTATTCCCTCTCCCTTCTGTGCATGTATGTAATCTGTTTACCTTCCATGTATAATCCATCGTACACTCCATGTCGTACACTCCATGTATAATCCATGTCTCTGTCAGGCCCCAATTTACCCTCTCTGGCTCTCCGTGTATATGTCTGGGGTAGTTTTCACTCTCTCGGACTCCTCATGGGCCGCTGGGGCCAGCTTTCAGAAATCGTATTTGCGCAGCGCTACGATCATCCCTTAACCCTAATTAATGTATTTTGGTCTATTTTACTTACAACGCGCACGATTTCAAAGGGCACTGTTTGAAATATAAGTCTGCTAAATCTAAAATAGTAATCATTTCAAAAAAGAATAAAAATTCACACGTATGATGAATCAGCAAAATTCTTATCTCTTTCAAAAGCAATAACTCATATACTCAAATGTTTCCGCCTTTTTGGACAAAATAAATTATAAGTCAATGAACTAATATTTGTTAAAAAATTTTATCTTTCGAAATAAAATGAAGTCTCGAATAAAATTACACAAAAAGGTTTTTTTTGTCGTTCAAAATAAATAAAACCCTTTTCTTATATGTCCAATTATCTATATATTTAATTTTCTGTCTTAATATTTAATTTTGCGTGATTAAACTACTATAAAAAGATGCATATGAAACTTGATATATTGTAATTAATCATTCAAACCATTGCTTCAGTTGTTTATACTAAAAATCTGTTTATTAGCAGCATGCGTTGTGATTTTGTAAATGTCGCTGCTTATAATTAAAATTTATAGATAAGAAAGACTCTTAATATTCTTTATGTGAAAATGGTTTTATTGTTTTCAAACTAAATAAAAGAAATAGACCTTTTCCAAATTCTAACTAAAAATAATAACGATTCAAATAAATCCAAATAATTCAGATGGAGTCATTATATATTTAGTTTATACATCAAATGTACATAAAAATACCGCCGTTTCAATTCAATTCATACTGCATCTTTAGTTCAAATTTCAATAGGTTTAATGACAGGAACTTAGTATTATAATGGGAAATACAGTGAAGCAGTGAGCATGGGAAGTAGTTATGCTAGATTTAATTAATATTAGTTAGCGCATATAATAATTCAAACAGATACAAACTCATTGAGATACGGGATCCAACTGTTAGGAAACAGATTCCAGTAAATGAATCTTCAGTGAGAGCAAAAGATTCAATTAATATTAGATAGCTCATATAACAATTTAAATAGATTCAAACTAATAGAGATAGACAATGTGTGTGTGGTGGGTGAGGGTGTGTGTGTGTGTGGTGTGTATGGTCGCGTGTGTATGCGGGTGTGTGTGTGTGCTTGTGTGTGTGCGGTTATCAAACCAATTATACATATATTACCAATTCCAGATGTTTAATTTTAACTGATAGATATAAAAAATAGTTATAGATTAGTGAAGTGTACCGAGACCCCGTATGCAATACGGGGTTATATAGAAAGGAAATATATAGATCTAAATGTAGGAGAATGCGATCCCCTCAAATTGAGGGGATATATATAGATCTAAGTACCCGAGAATGAGACCGCTTGTAACACAGACGCTTGAGTAAATGAATCCTTATAAACAAAACCAATGATTTATGATAATTAATATTTATTTGACATAAGCATAATATTTACAATATATAATTGCTTACATTTTATTTTCAAATGTATAGTTTTGGTTTAAATGAAGTCCAATCTAAATTCCTACATTCCAAGCAATGACTTTTCGGACCCGGTAAACTGCCAACGTGGCTGCGACCAATATTATGATGGTCATAACATTTTAAATTACCAATAAATTTTGGATCTTGAGTTTTGGATTTCGATAACAAGTTCCTAAATATTACAAGTTGTTTGTACGTGAATCGTGTTCTTATTAAAAATTCAGGAATAAACTGAATTTGACGAGGCTCCAAACATTTAGCCTCTAGCGCGTCAATACTATTGGTAACCTTTAGAAACAAATCTTCTGAATAAAGTTCTTGTAAAAATAAAATTGTTTTACCGAGTTGTTCAATATTTTTTTCCATTTTTTTTTCTTAGATAAGCTGTTCTCACGGAGTGTACTGAATATGAAATGTAATGTATAAAATTGTTGTAGACAGGTGACCAAAAATTGTCACCTTATACATTAGATTTTATACATTAGATTTTACGGGGCCAATACAACGATATTCAAAAAAGTAATGAATATGAAATGGCTGGTTATGCTTCTTTACACTGTGTTTTATAAGGAATCAATATGTTTCGGTGGTAGCAGCATCGATATTAGTGTACGGTTTTACAAATATAAGCCGAAATATTTCAATGTATACCTTAGAATCATGTTTTAGCCGAAGAATCTTTATACTGGTTTCATCTTCGGTTTCAAAATAGTGTTTCAGCTCAGTAATATATTTTATCATCGAATCAGAGAATTATTACAATACCGTCTTTGGAAGATTGAAGGTGTTGATCTCGTTACAATTTTTTTTACCGTCTATTGATGCCGCAGCGTCTAACATTTGTTATTGTTCATTGTCATTTACGGAAATGTATCCGGCATCATCCTAAGTGTTGTTTTTAATATTTTCGGTGTTGGATGAAGTAGGATTGTTTTCAGATATATCTGTATCATTGTATTCACAGTCATTCGCTTTAGCGCTAAAGTTTTCTTCGCTTACAGTAGCATTATTGTATAATGTAACTAGCGTTTGATGTTGTTCCAATAAGGGTTTAATGACATTCATATACTTTGCTGGACGATTTCCACGTTTTTGCGATTCGCAATAACGTCTTAGTACATTCTACCTTAGCAAAATATGTAAATACATCTTTTCATCATGAATGGTGTAATTCGATGGATTAGTCTCGAATAGCAAATCAATTAAACCATTTGTTTTCTGATATGTTCTCTCGTCGACAGTAATAAGTTTGTCTTTGATAAGAATACAACTAACACCAATTTTCCACGTACCACTTTTCGAATGAAATTTTAAGTCTAATGCGGTACTTGCTTTTTGATATTTTCGTTTTTTGTGAGCCTCTTTTTGACCAACACTATTTAGATCAGCAAACATTTTTCGTTTACCGTTTGTTTGCAAAGTTGTAATCTCATTAGTCGATGTTGATGAATCAACACCATTAACCATTACAGTAGTCGACATTATGTTTGTTAATGTTAATGTGCGCACGTGTGTTCAGTGCAAAATCTGCTGAAAGACTAACACTGCAAACGAAAAAGGATAATTTAGATGTGCACGCGTACGCGGTTGAACTGAGAATGACTGCAGCGGAGCTGCGCAGAAGTATTTATAGGTGCGCGCGAGAGAGATAGACAATGTATATTAGAGTGAGATAGAAACGAAGCATGATCTGCAAAAGAAGAACAAAACAAGTTGCGACATGAATAAACATGTTTCGACAGGAATAAAATTCTAGGAAAAAGATCAGATCAGAATTCGATCAGAATTCGATAACGATATCCGGTGAGTTATCGATTTCAAGGTCAAGCGTCTAGCCATAATCAAAACATGTATAGACATTAATAAAATTCTTGGAAAAACGTCTGCCACTGATAACAAAAGTAGGATTGGGGATTGGCGTATATAAATTCGAATACCCGATTATGATCTTTAGTTTTGAAGTGTTTATTCGATTAAGTGCATAACGGTATACAATGAATCATTTACTGCCTCCATTACCATTTGAACATTAAGAAGTTACATCAACAACAACATTAAATGACAATGATATAGATATCGAGCAAGCGATTGAAGAGTTTAATAAACAATTGGAAGATAATCTAAGGAAAGAAACATTGTTTGTCGGTGAACGAAAGTACTTTTTGACTACAACGCAATCTATTAAAGTGACTATTGGTCTAAGTTGTGACCGCGGATTACTGCCGATTATACAACCCTATACGCGAAAAGGAAACGGAACTTTATCATTCACCCAATTAGAATGGTTTAGTTTCCAACAATTCTACAACGAATGGAATCGTATATGTACAACACTAATAGTAAAGAGACTAGTTATTACAAATGTCCAAACTGTACCACGACATTAAAACGAAAGAAAGACAATGCTGCATATCTGAATAATAATAAAACGCGTTAAAAGCTCAATAGTGTTCGATGGTTGCACTATACATTTCTACAATGAGATAGAAAGATTAAAATTGAACAGAACGGGTTATTGATATTATTGAATCAAAATGACATTCAAGCACTTAAAAACATTAAAGTATTACTAAATGTACAACTCGTAGCGTTAACGAGTCTGAAATTCGATCAGTTCGACACCAATTGCTGGAGAGGTTATCAAAAGTATCGTTCCCTACTGATAAACTAACGAAAGCAGTATCATTGACGACAATAAACAAGTTCTCGAGTACATTAAGACTTGGATGATTACTAATCCATTAGATGTGAAACACCGTAACTTGGAGTTTATGCTCGAAGTAGTTATTAGAAATCCCAATAAGGTGATAATATATTTACAGATTCAAAATGCCCTTAATTCTCAAATAGCAGCAAGTGAAGCAGTTACAGTACAAACGATACCTAAAAGCTAGAATTGAAAGATTTATCGTGGAATGTAAAGACGTGCAACAGCAACTGGATGCATATACAACAACCAAACAACTCGTGAAGGATTTCAATAAACTTAAAATGTAAACAGAATGATGTATTATAATAAATGTATTATACCATGTGTTTTATTTTTATTGTCATCTTAAGTCATTGACTTGTCCTCTGACTTGACTTGTCATCTTAAGTCATTGAAGATTTCTTTTCTCCAAAAAGGTGGAAACATTTATAAGAAATAATAGGTATTATATTACCTTTTAAACAATGGGCTATTATTTTTGAAAGAGATAAGAATTTAGCTGATTCATCATACGTGTGAATTTTTATTCTTTTTTGAAATGATTACTATTTTAGATTTACCAGACTTAAATTTCAAATAGTGCCCTTTGGAATCGTGCGCGTTGTAACTAAAATAGACCAAAATGCATCAATTAGGGGTAAGGGATGATCGTAGCGCTGCACAAATACGATTTTGGAATCTCTTAGCTTCCAGTTTTGCCCTATGAGGAGCCCCAATAGGGTGAAACTACCCCAGCCATATACACGGAGAGGCAAAGAGGGTAAACTGGAGTCTGACAGAGAGAGTTTACGATGGATTATACATAGAGGGTTAACAGATTACATACATGCAGAGAAGAGATAGAGAGGGGATATGTTACTAGTACATTGAATAAGTACATTGAATACACCAGAAGTACATCACAGACAGTGGGTCGGTGAGGAACCATTTAGGGTCAAATGATTGAAGTGAATCGTTAAAAGTAGACAACCAGTAATACAGGGATTTGCATTACCAACCATTGACATCTGAAAATACCGGATACTAAGTACCAAAAATACTTAGTACCGATAAAACATAACGTTGGATATATGTCACTGTATTGCTAAGGCTAAAGAAGGTCTACGTAAAATAAATATAACAAGAAGAATAAAACGTAACCTCAAATTGAAATG
>WYDF02304404.1:325-15374 GCA_009867245.2 Adranes taylori | reverse complement strand
AGCGGTCCTGTTCACGCCGTTGGCAAATATGGTGCCCAGATGGGGGGCAAAACAACGTTTGCCGGGTCCGCTAGTAATATATAATTTGCAATGTCATAACTAAAAGAAAATATGATTTTTATCTTTTATACCATATAAGTATGTAATACGTATATGTACCACAAAAAAAATATTTTTCTTCCTCAAAAATTTAAACGAAATGCGTATTTTTCATTGCCTGTACGTATGGATGGATGTTCAAGAATTGCTTCTAACCTATTGGACCGATTTTGATGAAAACTGTAAACAAGTCCATACAATTGTTCCGTTAAAGTGGTTTTCTCATTTTTCTTATAAATCCAATATGGCGGACATCACCCATTTTTTTTGTTTAGAATTTTTTTATCAGAATCACACATAGTATATTGTATACTGCGTCGAATGAAATTAGTTCAATGTTGCAAACTGTTATACATCGCCACGTTGCCATGTTTAAAGTTTAACAAACTTTTCGATACATCTGCTGAGAACCTATAGAAGATAGGAGATAGCAATAAACTTTATTCTCTAGGCTACCTAAAGCCCCTTTGAGTTTTTTCTAAAATTCCAATTTAAGATATATACAGAGTGTTTTTTGTTTTGTAAACTTCGCGATCCATTTTCTCGATAAGATATACCCGTAATAAAAGCACATAGAAGAAATCTTATATCTATTTATTTATTTTTAGAAATCTTATCTTATATATATATATATATATATAATTATTTACCACATGTATATTTATTTATTTTTATAAGAAAACAAAAGAACTGCTATCATACATATGGACCAACGTGTCTGTTGCCTCAATATAAGATTTAAAAGTAAATAAATTCCTTAAAAAATAACTAGATACTACCAGGATCGGCATCAAAAAATAATTGTCTTCAAAGTGTACAATTTTTTTTAAAGGCAGAATGACGTCATTTGAGAGTTTGTTGAATTTGGTATGTATATTTGAAAATCCAATATGAGATCTGTAAGAAGATGCTTTTGGAATTTAATAAATGTTGTTATTAGTGGCGGGTCCATATTATAATTTTGGGAGGGGTTCAAACTGATCATTTTATTTAGAAATTCAGTTTCTAAAAATATTATATGTTTTAAGAGATTTATAAAATGGTGTTTTTGGAATTGAATAAACCTTATCAGTGGCGGGTCCACATTATAGTTTTGGAATGGGTTCTAACTGATAATTTCATTTATAAATTCCGTTTTAAAAAAGATTTTACGTTTTATGAAATTTATAAAATGGTGCTTTTGGAATTTAATGAATGTTGTATATAATTTTGGGTTTAAAGTAATCATTTTAGTTAGAAATTCAGTTATACAACTAGGAGGCTGAAATTTTTCTTGCATATAGTATCTTGTATTATGCGTCGAATGAAATTAGTGTCATGCCTCCAAAGGTATAGAACGTGACTTTGACATGTATAAATTTTAACAAAATTTTCGATATATTTCAGAAACTATGAAAGATAGGAAATAATCAATTGTAAATCGACAAGTTCCATATTTTTTGACTGATTGACCCGTAGGTAAATATGAGAACCGGAGATTTATGGGTTGGAAAATTCGTGCGAAGGCAGATTGGCGTGTGAAGTATGCCAGAGTGTTCTGTTAAATATTTTCCCTAAGTGAGCCAAGGGCGGCCGCAGGCCACGGCACATCCGGGGGAGCGGCAAATACGGGAAAATTGTGAGTCAAGAACGGGCGGGGCGCAGGCCGCGGTACAGCGGACAGAGAAACTGTCCACGCCGTAGGCAAATATGAGGTATGGGTAGGCGATTTATAGGTTAGGCAATTTATATATTATGTAGGCTATTTATAGATTATGTAGGCTAGTTTTATTTCATTTACCCTAAACAACTATTATGCAAATTTAATTTAATAGGCGAGTAATGAGGTGATAATCAAAACTAAAAGGTTCAAGTTTTGTTTTATGCAAAATATAATAGAACGTTTGACTTCCAGTTTATGAAAAATGAGGTGGCGATCATGTCCAGATATTTCGCCATAAAAGTTCTAAAAATATTTCAATTAAAAGTAATTGCACGAGGAGTTTCTTAAAATTCTAAGTCATCATATATTTTATGCCCTATCATTGCGTTCACCTCGTAAAACATATAGTATTGAACCGCTAGTAGTAATATGCACACATTACCCCTCCTGTATAATTTACCCAATTCCCTTCAATATTAAAGACATGCGCTTTTCTTTCTTAGGGTTTCATCAACTGGTTCTATGCGATTTTCTATCGATTTTTGTTTTTTCTTTTGCTGTTACATGGTTTATAAGTAATATATCTATTAAATTTGAAACAACAGAGTACAAATTTATTTTAGGGGCATTACAGATATAATATTAAATGACATACGAGAAAGGGAAAATATTCAAGATTTCTTTCAGTTTTAGATTTTATTCCAGATTCCGGATTTTATTTATTATTTTTAGTGTAGTATGTGAGCTCCTCTCGTTACACGACACACATCTATACGATATTCCAGTTTGGCCCATACACACTGCAGTAGCTTATCACTGATGCAGTACTAATATAGGAGTAAGTTTTCTACAACACATTGCTCAATCCAGCGATGAGGCAGTGTCTTGTTTAGATAGCGACGCATTTCACTGTGAATGAGGCGAGGACCCATATTGCTAGAAAATTGAGTTATTTGAAGCCTCTGTTATTTACGAAAACAACCACAATGCATGTTTTACCCACCATAGTCTTATCATTGAAGAAAAAATGGTCCATACACTTTTGCTTTGGAAACCGCATGAAAACATTAAAATTTTTGGAACCCTTTTCATGTTCCGCAATGGTATAATGATTTTTGGTGCCGTTTATCCACATATTATGAAGGTATACTTTTAAATTTAACTGTGATCTTGTCACTAACTATTAGATGATTAACAAATTCGTTGTCCTCCGTCACCCACTGCATTGCAACACAAAAATCTTTCGCTTTACATGGTCGTTTAACCGTAAGTTATGCCAAGCCTGTGAATGATACGGTTTGAAACACAATCACCATCGCAAAATCTTCCATATAGTTTGCTGTGGAATATTAATGAGGTGTACATTTATACGTTTCTAGTAATCGAGATGCATTTACATGCAGTTCTCGTTTATTTCAGGTGGAGCAGCTTCATAGAGTTTGGCTATATGAGGAAAATATTGGTGGTGTAGACTAATCGGACCAAAATATCAGTTAGATGAAAAAAATAACAACTTAGTTTGGTTGCGCACTGAATTAGCATTTATGGAAAATTTGAAGGTGGAGATATGGATCAACTAAAATTTGAAAGACGAATGAATGACAACTAAAATTTAGAACAATTTGAATGTAAGTAAAAAGAAGATTTCCTAATCAATAAATCGTTACATTGGTACTGGTAGCGTAAAAAACGCCATGGAGGCGGTCCGAAATAAATTACTAGAAGTAATGTGATGGCTCGAATTGAACGAAGGAGATGTATTTATACATGGGGTATTGGGAAAATATTGAAACATCATATAAAACCATCATCTTAATGTTAAGCTTTATAAAGTACATGTTCTTAACCATGAGGAGATATAGGTACAGTTGGAAAAAGCAAAAGCGTTGAAGCGCTTGCACATGGATAGTGAAATTCCAAACATTGTGTTATCTGATGTAAATAAATAAAACGATGGGGTATGTTTAAATGAAAGATTAAACGAAAATTGGAATACTCGTTTGAACACCAGGCGTAATTCACATACTTAGGTGATAGTACGGGTTACAGTAACTACTAATGCTTCTATCCGCTTGTGTTTTTGGAACCTGGTGACAAAGTAAATAAATGCCACCAACTATTTTGTGCAGGTAAAAGTTTCAGTTTCACAGCGTAGACTTTCACTAAGATTCAGTACCATCGCACAATGTTCTTGTGAATCAAGATAAGTTAGAAAAATTTGTTCCGCAGTTTTTTTGGTCCCACAATGGTTTTCAAATTCACCATATGCAATCCAATGGACTCTTCCACTAAGGCTATTTTAGAAGACAAAGTTTACTCTAAAATATGGACGTTTGGATTCGTTAAAGTCAGTGCTTCGTTGAGAATGGGAACGAATTTCGTAAAACTACATTTTACCGCGTGAGAGTCATTTCTTGAAATTGATCGAATTATCTGTATTGTTGAGAAATGAAATCTGTATTGTTTTGAATTGGAGACACTTGATATCTAGCACCTTGTTCTCAACCTTCAGCAGTTCTCAACCCTGAGCAGCTTGTTCTCAACCCTTATCATCTTTCATTAAATACAATTTTAAACGACCATTTTTTTATTTATTAGGCATAATTCAAACTGAATGCTAGATAAAAATAAAAAAATATTCCTACAAATATGTTGAGCATATCTGGGTTAGACGTACTTGGGAGTATTGCACTATTGGACAAATAGCTGCGGAAAGAAAACTATTTGGCAGATAGCTTGCGTGCGCTGTACACAACAGCTTGATCTTGTGCGGCATGTTAACGGTGTGTGGAAAACGCGCCATGGAAAAACAACTATATACATACAGATATAATCATTCTATTATCTTCAAGGCGACAACGGAATTTAGTCAATTAAGACTCGTGTATCGAAAACAGCTATCTCTTTTAATAGTTACAAATTCCATATCGAAGTTATTGTCGCGTTTTTGGATATAAAAATATTAAAAGACTTTTGTGTTAGAGCGTTAACTTAATTCATAGTTTGACAATGGCCGTATGATGAGAAATTTAATACGGTTTATCTTCAATTATTCATAGATTACGCTTGTTTATGACTCTCCGGGTTAGCATGATGAACATGCATTTTACAATTAAAATTCACTAATTAATATATCCCATAGGAATCATTTACATCCGCAGTTTCCACCTATTATCAATTTGTTTACAACCGTGTTTAGTGTAATAGAACGTTTGATAATAAACTGAATTTAAGTGTTCTAAAAATTTTGAGAACGTGAATTCTAAATTGAATATTATTGTTTTGATAGAAGATTGCCATGAAATATTACAAAACCTTTAGAGCGTAAGTTTTAAAAATGAAATTTATACTTTAATTTCAATTCATATTGATTCTTGACTGATGTATATGAAAATGTTTACTTTCATAACAATAATGGATTAAAAATTGTACAAAATATACAATATGAATATTACCAACATAATCAATTTAATCTCGCTAAATAATTAACGTAATAAATAAAAAACCATCATCCTATTCTCATACACTCTAATCTTCTATCTCATCAGATTTATAGGGTTAAAAGAGACTAATCTAGAATCCCCAAACCCCTGCTGTGTTGACTAAAGATCTTGCTTTCTTGCAAATGACTGTTTTTATTTTAATCGTCATTTCCTCCCTCTCCTCTTTATCACTTTCAGTAAATCTTTCATAATAATAATTCCTATTTCCCATTAACGTAAGAAAAGCCTCCAATTTTCAACAATTTTCCTTTGCTTTTCTCTCCATAGGATACCCACACATTCTTTTGCCAAATTATCCCATCCTTCCTCTGCATTTACACAAATTCTGCACATTCGCTACTTCTCATTCATCCAATATCTATTCCCCACTTTTAAATTTGGCAAACATGTTTCACACTTATATTTTAATCTCGTATTCAAGTAATCACTATCCATTTTTCTTCTTTTATGTGTATCTGTCTGCTATTATATATAAACTCCTTTAAGTTTATTGGTTTTTTTGTATCCCTACATCTCTAATTGTACATTCAATCTCCTTTTAACTTACCAGGCCTCTCTTATCCCATTAAATAATTTTGTAAGCGACCATATTATTCTTCTCGTCATGTTGTGTGTATTCCAAATCCTGAAACTAAATCTGATTCCGAAACTTCCACACCCTTCATTTCATCTTCTTTTCTATAAACGTGACCGCCTTCACCAATCTATCTTTAGCATCCTGAAACACTTTATTTTCGACTTAACCATCTTTTTAACATGTTTTACCTAACATTTGTGTCCAATAAATTTTTCCAGTACGATTTCTTCAGACATCGATTTATTTTTCAACACCTAGCATCCTTTGCATATATGCTATATGTACATTTTCTACGTCTTGCTTCCTTTCACTGCCTACACTTCGGCACTATACAACATTAAAGCCATCACATGCAGCCAATATAGTTAACCTTTTTTCATCAATCCAACAAAATTATTCTCCTATTATGCATCCTGATTATATTCGATACTACCCTTGTTTTTTTAACCACTTCTTACATGTTCCCTACATGATCCATTAATTAGTAGTCATCAAAAATTCCAGGTATTTGTATAAATCCCACATAGGAGCGTCTTCCCACTTACCTTAGGATTTTTCAGAAATTCTTCTTTATAAAGAAATGATACAAATTCTATTTAAACATATTTTTTTATTGAACAACATTTCTTAATCATAAGAAATAACTCATTTACACTAATAATTAACATAAAATGAAAATAAATGGAAAATATGAAACAAATCAATAATTGATTAAAAACAAATCAGTAAAACTTGCAATAACTCAATTATAAGGTTTACCACTGAGTAACGTCGCCCTTATTTTTTATAACATCCGAAATTCTTTGAGACATAGTACTAACTAAATCTTGGCAGAATTCCGGACTAAAAGAATTCCATATTTCTGGAAGGCTTTGCTGTAATTCGGGAATTGTTCTTGCAGGGTATTTTCGCAGCACTTTTTTCATCTTTTGCCACAAAGTTTCGTTTGGCGATAAGTCGGGACTACTGGAAATCCATTCAAGAAGTGGTATAAAGTGATCCTCCATCTACCTTAAGTGTTTTTGAAGTGTGACATCCTGCACCGTCCTGTTGAAATATAGAATCTTGACCTGACGTTAAATATTCTACCATGGCCGGTAAAAGGGATTCTTCCAAAATGTCTAAAGTTTTAGAATGAAATAAAGATTTCCTGTCGCCTTGGAGGACATGCTAGCCCAAACCATAATGAATTCAGGAAACTTGACTTTCCTTTTAAGACAGTCAGATTGAAATGCCTCATGTTTTTTTCGAATAACTCGACTTCGACTATCTCCAACGCACACTTCAAACCGGCACCTCATCACTCCATTGTACTGCTTGTAATTGCTGAGGTGTCCAATCCTCATGATCTTTTGCTCATCTGACTCTATTTTTCTTTTGCCAGTGGCTGAAAAGTGGCTTTTCTTTGGCCTAAAATTTCAAATTGTCAATATTAAAAGAAGTTTTTTGAAATATACTTTAATCAAAAACTTTTTTATCACTGCCAAATCCTAATGTGTAAGCCTCCCAGTGACATATGGATTTTGAAATTCGTCTACCAATCACTCCGTAAAACACTTAATTGAAGATAATTGAGACACCTATTTCTCTCGATAATTCTGCTTAACGCACTCGGCATTCGTGATTTTTCTTTTTTAAACGTTTTGGGGCCTTTTGGCAACTGAATCGGTACTTTTATATTTACTAACTATATTCCCTACACTGTATTCTGACAGTTATTAGCAATTCTCGTGGTGTTATTTTTCCAAATCCACCTTCGATTACACGCTTGCTTTGTCAGAAAATAAAAATGGATTTTTATATTAAAAAACTACTTGTTTAGAGCATTTTTTATTTTTTACTAAAAATTCGAAAAAAGTTGTTTACATTTTATTCCCTATTATTAAATAGGCTCTATTAATTAATATGGGACCTCAAAAAGGATGCAGTCTTTATTATTCTTTTTTTTTTTTTTAATGGTAATATATCAATACGTGGGCCAACTGAAATGGAAAGGGGCTTGTATATTGATGCACACTATATTTCCTCCATTCATTCTAAGGCTTCTCATTTGCTCTTTCTCACTCCATTCTTACCCATCATTGTTTTAGTTTTCTTTTTACGTCCATTTCTGTTATTTGCATTTACTTACTCACCGTTTCAATTACTTTTTTCATGCTCTCCTTATCATTCGCCATTCACAATTGTTATCTGCATAACTTAACATCCATATTATCTAGTCACCAATCATCACAACCGCTTCCTGTTCTTTTTGCAAAACACTATATCTGACATGTGTACATTGAGTAAATTCTACTCAACGGATGTCCTTGCCTCACAGCTTTTCTTACCTGAAACCATATGAATACATTCCCGCTTACTCCTGATCTCACCTCCAGGGTCGGAGGAAAGGCCTTTGGCGCCCTGATGCAAAACATAATTGGTGTCCGATAAAAAAGTATTTTAATAACTTTCCTAGTTGTTTTCGCACCCCTCTTGGACAAATTTCTTTTCGTTGCCATTACTTGATTTGCTTCTATCGTAGAACTGCGACTTACAATCTTCGATCAATACCAGTATCACTGTTGTACGTACTGTATATGTCCACGCCATATGATGCAGCAAAAAAAGCCAGTACTTTTATATTATTATTATTATCTTACTAGATGATAACCCTTCGTAAAATGACTCCATTACCACATCATATTTTATTTATATGTAATTACAAAATTTGACATTTAATTTCACATATTAAATGGCACAAGAAAAATCACAATGAACATAAATAAAAATAATAAATTCTCTTCAATCTTGTCGTTGTTCAGGCAAATCAGAATACTACTCCTCCTCACAAAGCTAGACATTTATATATAAGTATAACAAAAGCGTTCCAGACAGACGGACAGACAGACGGACAAAGCTAGACGTTTATATATAAGTATGATTTAATGATAACTTGCGATAGTTCAAAAGTTCTGGGTAGATGGTACTAGCAACAATAGCCTGCATTTCTTTTAAATTCTGGTTTAAATAGTAAATTTCACTCAGGTGTCACAACACGATGTTCTAAGACAGGCCGGTGCGAATCAGTTATATAGGTCAGCTTGTTTTGAAATTTAGTAGCATACTAGAGTATTTAATATGAATTTCTAGAACTTAGCAGTATTTGGAAAGTGTACCTACCACTCGCACCTTTTAACATTTCCCCTTTCTCCTGTGTTTTTATATATGTGTTCCTCCCCCAGAGCTATGCTCCGTCGTATAGTACTTTTTCAGGTACTCATATTTTTGTCAACATGTTCTTCAATGTTATATTTTAATATATCAGCAAATATTTACATAACTGAGAAGGATTTGCTGTAGCTTCTAAAAATGTTTGGGTATAAGAAGGATTAATGAGTTTCGGGAAACAAATCTGTTAATTTAATTTGATTGTTTGATTGGAGTTAATTTGATTGGTATCTTTAATCTTATTAAAACAGATTTTTGTTTTAAGGAGTAAATAATCTGAGCCACATTTAGCACTCCAATATACTCACACATCATTAACATTCGTACTTCATTAACTTTGCTAATTCTTTTATAATATCTTTATCTTGTCCATTTACTAATGTGCAATTTCTACTTTTTTACTAAGGAATTTAAAGCTCTCAATTCCCTTCTTAACTTTCTCGTGTGCTATGTTTATGTCTTCCATTTGTTTGTCATAGGAATTCGAATTCTCCATTTATATTTGAAATAATTTATAACTACTGGCCTCTTTATTTTCCAATGTAAATTAAGTGTACCCTCAAAAGCTTTTAATACCATAAGGTACTAAAAGGTAAATAAGGTAAAAAGGTACTAAAAGCTTTAGGTACTAAAAGAATGAGCATAAAAAATGCAGTAAAATATAAATTTTACTGTATTTTTTTATGCTCATTGGCGTATTTACCAACTCTGTGCGTGCTTGTAAACCCACAGCCAAATAAAAGTGCTCGATAATACTTGAGGAGCGTATTTTTCTCCTCGTCTTCCTCATATTCGTCGACGTCCGTCTGACCTACAGAGACAAAAATTCGAATTTCTGCAAATATCACCTTGATCCAGTTCGCGTTGTTCCATGTCACGTGATTTCGGCAAAAAGTTAATCTTTAAACTCGATACCGACGTAATGATCGTGATTTCTGCCCGTCCTTATAAAAGACAATCCAGCAGCAGCACAAACTCTTCTCCTGATGTTCCAATTACTAACATTTACACCTATAACTTCTTGGAGTTTATTTTGTAGCAAATTCGCAGATGCTGTTTTATCGCGCAAACTAACGGCAATCTCTTTGAGTGGTGACTCCTTTTTGCCCAAATCCTGGTCTTCTGATTTCCAGGCCAGTCTCCTCATAGTATTGGTACACTTTATCTGCAGCTCAAAATTTTCTTAACAAAAATTCTGCAGTGAAAGGCATTACCTAAAGCGCAAAACACATTACGAACATTACACTATCCGACTAATAGATTCTACAAAAAGAAATCAAAGGTAACGGTATTTGCAAAAACGACACCGAAATGTGAATTTTTAATTAGAGCGAATGCACGCTATTTCATAGAAGTCGTAATTACGAATAAATTAGTGGCATGTTTAACTTTTTATTTCGGGAGAAGCCGTTCGATGAAAAATCCTGACGAGCGGAGGAGATCATTTTTGGTCTATTTTATAATACTTTTCGAAAAAAACTTATAAACAATAGCAAAATAAGAAAAACCAACATTTCGGGAGGGACTTAAGCCTCTGCAGATAACATTGCCCAAAAACACATACTTACGCGCTTTTTGTTTTACAATTAGTCAATAAGAACATAAAACATAAAATTCCATATTGAGAACTATTCGGTGATCTCAATTTGGTCGCCAGTGTATTTCATGTACTAAAAAATATGATATAAAACAAAAAGCTTCAGTTAGTTTAAACAATTACAATTAAAGTCATTAAAAATAAATTAGCTTCAAGATATACCAGAAATAGTAGAAACAGCACTCAATACTTTCATTACGTATTACCTTAATAAATTTAATTAAACAAGTATATTTTTCACGTAATATCATCTAAATTGTCATAATAACAACAAGTGACCTAATTATTTAATATAATTAAAATTTATTATCCAAATCAATATTTAAAAATTTATGTAATTAATAATTAATTTGTTACGATCGTGTATTATTTGATTAACTAGAATTCATTAACAATTACTTAGTTCGCCAAATGAAAATTTAATACACAAATATAATTGGCATTAAAATTTGTTAAGAAATATTTCCACTCAAAAGTAGTAATATGTTAAAATTATATAGTGTACCTTGAGGTGTTATTATGGGACCGATAATAAGTATCTAGGACTAAACTGGCCACCTGTGGCCAATGGCAAGTGGCCAATGAATTCATCGCTGAATTTATCTCGATGATGATTATAAGAAGCAAATATTGTCAGATAAGGGGAACATCAAGAATAATGCTGTACAAGTTTCTAGGAGTCGTATTTTTTATTTGGGCTACACCTGCAGTTGGCAATACCGATTTGGAGGATAAAAATCAGTTTGAAGCAGCATTTCAAGGTAATATTGTCTTTATAATAATTCTTTTCTTATTTTTTATGATTAAAATAATTTCTCATGACAGTGCCAGATTAGTAATTACCTTTTTTTTTCGTATAAAAAGGTAATTTCCACGACATTTAAGTAAAGTATTGCTTCCAGCAGGCAATATTAGAATAATAAAAATATTACCTATTCCTTGATGTTCAGAAAATATTTTAGCGGTAACGAAATATTAAAGTCATGTATTCTTCATATATATGATTCATCTATAGGGATTCACTTTCACGCTTTTCAGTTGCATTTTCTGATTGGAAAAATACTTCCCAACAAAAGAAAATACACTAAAATAGTGGATCACATCACATACACACATTTATAAGTAGAATTCGCTACTCGGTCGAATTGATAGCTCTTGAAAGTTCAATTCAAAAATGAACAAGAATAATTGATCAAAATTCAGAATCTTGTATTAATTAATCCTTTCTGAAGTGCGCATTTCGCCAAATATGGTAATCAAAGCTGAGAATCAAGATCGTTTTATAATTTCTGAAGAAGTGATCGAAACAATCTATAACAAAGTTCTGAAATATATTGTACAAGAAATAAAAGAAGTCGAATACTATTCAGTGAGCGTTGATTTGACAATTCTGACATTACCCAACTGATAGTAGTGAATAGATATGCTCGAATCGCAGATGGGAAGTAGCAAAACGGTTTTTCAAATTTACCGCACTGGAAAAGCGCTTACTACTACTATTTTGACTCGTTTGGCCAAATGTGACATTGACATCCTTTAGATTTTTGCCAACTTTATGATAACGCAGCCAAAATCTGGCAGCTACAACGGTCTTTAAGCTCACATTGCGAATGTAAAATAGCTTGCATTATCCATTCCTACCTCTTTCCTTATTCCTTCAGGAACTCCTATATACTCACCGGCACTCAATCTTCTTTCACGCAGCTACCCTTCTTTATTCCGTCAATATTCTTTATTACCTACTCAACAATAATATCATTTATACAAGAACCTTCCCACACATTTTCTATTCTCTCTCTCTCCTCGCCTTTACCCCCGTTTTACTCCCTACATTTAATTCCCTCTTACTTAGATTTATAATTCCCGCTGTAACTTCTTTCCGCTCGGATCAAAATTTGAAAGAATTTACTGCCAAAAATGAAGAAAATTAAATATTTGAAGTCTTATATTTCGTTCTTTGTAAATTACCTACTACCCACTCAATTACATTTAATTTATACTACATACAATATTCTTTGCTTTGAGTTTTGAGCAGATTTCATATTGCAAGAGTCTGCCAGAAACGTTCAAAATATTCAAATGTAGTTCGGCCAGCAGACATTCGGACTTCAGATTACCTATCCCCTTTAAAATTGCTTTTAGATAAAATTAAATCAGTATTGGAGGAAATTTTGTAAGGTAGCCCGATCTTTCCATAACGTACAGTTCTTCATAAGACTTAATCCGGCACTACCCATAACTGCGTATTACAATAAATTTCCTTAGTCGAGAGAATAGAATAACAACTTATTTCAAGTAGCAGGTTTTAAAATTTTTAGCCACATTTGTTTCAGGAACTAAATTTATTAGTGCATTATGTTTTCAAAAAAATAAATTACAAAAAGAGGAAGTAAAATATATCGTTAGCGAATGTTAAATGAGCACAAAGAAAGAAAAACAGAAAACAACTTTAGAGGTTTTTTCATTCCACACTATTCAAGAACCTCATCTGCTTAGAAATTGTGTACAATAGTCGAATATTAATTTTCTCGTAACATCTACTTCTGAGCTTTCACTTTTGTCTCAAAATTTTAGTCTTTCGAGGGTTAGATTTTATTCATTACGTCCTCATTACTAACGCATTTTCTTCTTTGCAAAAGATAAATGTAGAAATTAGGATTATTTTAATTAATCATCATATTGTCTATTGAATTGAAATAAAAGAAAAATAGAAAATTAAAAATGCGAATAGTTTGGATGTTCTCAAATACCAAATTATCAGTTTTCTCCTTCACGACAAAATAATTGAGATTTAGAAGAACTATCTTGGTTTTAGTACGCTTTAACTGTGACCAGAGCATTCACCATCCATATAATTACTCTAGAATAGAAATCACTATAACTATCAAAAATACAACTTTTAAGCTTTGAAATTTTTTTATATAAATAATTCGTGGACGTGATCGCCACCCCCTCTTTCATATACTGGAAGTCATCCGTTTCATTATATTTCGCATAAAACAAAAGTTAAGCCTTTTAGTTTTGACTGTCACCTTATAACTCGTCTATTAAATTCAATTAGCACAATAGTTGCGTAGGGTAAATAAATAAAACTAGCGTAACCTATAAATCATCTATCCTATATATCGCGTATGTATGAATCCCCTGGTCCCCGTCCTTGCCTACGGCGCGGACAGTTTAGCAGTCCTGTTCGCCGCTCCCTACGGCCGTTCTTGACTAACTTACTCCTCGTGTTTGCCTAGGGCAGGGACGGTTTTGCCACGGCGTACAGTAGCTCTTGACGCATTTTTGGAATATTTCTAACAGAGTAGTCTAGCGTGTTTTGCACGCCAAACTGCCTTGAATGTTTGAATTTGTCTATTCACGAATTCACCAATACTAGAATTCACGATTCCTATGGCGCAGACAGCGAACCTGTCCTATTTGCAGACTTTTGTTAAATTTTTAACAGAACTTTTCAATTAGACTGCGCACAAATTTGCCAACCCTGAGTCACTTGAAATTTTTTCCGGTCTTACATCACTTGAAATTGTTTATTGCTCAAAATCGATTTGAATTGTTCATATTGGCACAATTGAGGTCCCATAGTCTTTATGTTCCCTAAATTTCATACCGAGGATATTTCAACGTAGCGTAATTTTCTCTCAAGGTCAAATTACTCGATATTTAATCTTGAGTTCTGGTTAACTCGCTTAATCGCTTAAATATTAAAGAAACTTTCGATATAAGAAATTAAAAAGTAAGTACAATCATTTTTGAGAAAATTAATCGCAAAATTAGCAAAATAACAAACACCCTGTTAGTATGTTAAACGGTGATTTTAGAAAAAAATGTTCCAAATAAAATCGATGGGGCTTTAGGTAGCCTAAACAACAGTGATGCACATGCCGCTGGCATTTTTTGCAGCCCCCCCACGGTATTTCAAATATTAATATTTTATCAGTATATTTTAATAGAATATGAAAAAGATGAGATAATATTAAAATATAATATTAAAATTAGGGAGAGGAGAGAGTGCCGGATGAATGGAAAAAAGCGGAAGTAGTACCGGTATATAATAGAGGAAGTAGAATGGAAGTTCATAGTTATAGGGGAGTGACGATTATGAATGAATTATACAGGTTGTATGATAGAGTGATAAATGGGAGATTGGAAGAGGAAGTGCGACAGAAGGGAATCCTTTCAAACGCGCAGAATGGATATATTCGAGGTAGGTGTACAGGGGATTGTATAGTTATGATATAGCTCTTAGCTCTGATGAGCTCTGATATAGCTCTGATGAGTAGGGAGAATTCAAATAAGAACGACGCTGCAACTGCTATTCGTCGATCTGAATAGGATTTGATAGGATTTGATAGGATTTGATAGGATTTGATAGGATTTGATAGGATTTGATAGGATTTGATAGGATTTGATAGGAT
>WYDF02304393.1:0-15375 GCA_009867245.2 Adranes taylori | reverse complement strand
ATTTTCATGGCGATCGGTTGAACGGTGTAGAAGTTGATGTGCTTTGCTGTACGCAAGAATATTTTTGCCAAATTGAAACTTCCTAAGTTAAGTGATTTCTGAGATAGGGTTATTTTAATCTTCGCTCAATACGACTCAGCGTTTACCCTTTCAAGTGCTGAAATATTTCGTCTTATATTTATCTAATGGATTCTTACCAAGTATCAACTTTCGAAGCTAATTTGTGTCCGAGGTAGGGTTATTTTGATTCTTGTTTTATACGTCGCACGCTTTTAACCCTTTAAAAGCTGAAAATCAAAATTTCATCGTAAACGTGTGTAATGGATTTCAACGAAGAATATTCTTGCCAAATAGCAACTTCCTAAGGTAATTGGTTTCTGAGATACGATACTTTCAATTTTTGTTTTATAGACTTCTGACTCGTTAAAAACTGAAAATCAAAATTTCAGTGTTTTTCAGCCGAATGTGAAGCTTCTACGTTCAACCGTTTCCGAAATAGCCTCAAATTTTAACTCCCTATGGGGTCGAATTTCGAAAAGTCCCCTCTCAGTGGGCAATTCTGTCATGAGGAGAAGCCTTATTCAAATTTTCAACTTTCTAGGTGTAGGGGTTTGGGCTGGGCGTTTATGAGTCAGTCACTCAGTCAGTGTATCAAGGGTATCCTTTTATGTATAGAGATGTATTTATTTGTAGATCTATTTATAAAGAAATAATAATAACAACTCAATTGTGTTCGTAACTCTATTCTTTATCATGCGAAATTTTTTTAGAGACTTCTATACCTATCTGATAAAAACGGAAACCCTTTCTAAACCAGAAATAAATAAATTGTTCAAGGAGCTTCCATAGAAGCCGCAAAGAGAATATACTTTATTATTAACAAGCTTCAAACATAGCGATGTAACAGACAAATTATATAGACCTTTCCAGACTTTTCGTTGATCTAAGAAAAGTCCTTTCCTTGCAAACGTTCCATTTCCTTTATATTCTGACTTAAGCTCCCGTTGACATGTTACATTTCTTATTTATGGCAGTTGCGGACGGACATTGATGATTCTTAATTCTACAGGAAGAATACTATATGAAAGGTCATAGGCCAAATTCGTTTTGACTTTAGACCAGCATAAATTACACAAGGCTTTAATTACATAGAATATTGGGCTTTATTTTAATTTCAGCTGTAATGTGTTCTGTGTAAAAAGTTCTTTGGATGTTAATTTTTTTATGAAGTTTACGTAATTTCGAATTATATTTTGTTTTTGAGGAAAGTTTAACCTTTTACCAATGATAAAAAAAATAAAACATATAATAATATCTAGCTACGAAACTTAAATGATGTTTCCCAGGCGCAGCTAACTTATTTTTCTAAATTTCTCACTGAAAACTGAGAGAATTATAATAGTAGGACTAATTTGCAGTAAAGTGTAAATTGTTTAAACGACCCTTTCGCAGCAGTTAGCTGGAAGAACTACCCTGTGAAAAAATTCATAAATCACCCCCTCATCTATGAGTAAAAATAATCCGGGTTAATATACTCTAGAAAAATTTCAGCCCTTGGCTCTTTTAGGTTTTCACAGTTATTTAATTTTCTAAGAGAATTTTATAAGGGAACAATGAGTCACAATATAATAAAACACAAATCTATTTTATTCTATGCTAGTCATATAACTATTTGTTTTTCATCTCAATATTTTATAACACGTAACTAAATATAGAAACAACAAATTAGCGTTAATCAAGCGATTATTACTAATAGGAGCAAAACAATTTTATTGAGAATGTCTCATCATTAATAACGATTCTTATCTTATTGATATTTATTTAATTAAACATTAACGCTCAATAGAATTTAATTTTATTGATGTTAGTAGCAAAGTTGATGAATGAAAATAGTTTTCAGGTTCGACAGTTTTAACCAGCAGCTGCATAAAACTATTGTATTTTCTTCGCGAATTAGAAGAGAGATAAAGAATAGGCTTTTAATTAATTGAAAAAAAGATACAATGAATTCGCCGAAGAAGAGCTAATCATGAAGAGCTAGCCTCACAGCAGAGTGTCATTTTTTAGTCCAAAAATATATAATCGGTGCTAAAAAAGGTCTGAACATTAGTTTTTCGATTTGTCAATTTGCTACACAAATAATTTAAGTAATTTTAAAATCGCTTTCGATATGTCCGACGTTTCAATGTAAGTTGAATATTATTATTTTATTTCGACTAAAGAAGTTGAATAATTTTGAGTAGATTTATTTTATTCTAGTCAATAACTATTATTCCATGTGATTAACTTTCTACTAAAATGTTAATAAATTGTCTTCATGTCTACGTTCTAATTGAAAATAAAATCTTTCATTTGAAAATAAATCTGTATTGAAATTTAATAGATCATAACCGCACAATCTTTTATTACCTGGTTAGCAAACCCATTCCTATTTAATAATTCTCTTGTTATTAGTAACATTCTGTTTGTTTCTGAGTAGATTATTTTATATTCATATGCGGAATTCATCAATTCTCTATAATTATTGTTTATGTAATAATATGGAGTAAAATTTAATGGTGTTTTATTGTTTATTTGATATTCGTATTAAAGTTTTATTAAATCCGTGGACCGTTCTTGCTTATTTAAGATAACCTATCAGTTTTAAACAGGCAAGGGTCTATAATTTAATGCTTAATATCTGAGTTGATTAATGTACGAATTAATTAATCTCCTTAATAAACTGTTGTCTTAGTTAGTTGCGCCCTCGTATGTACTAAGCCCTCGCTCTACCTTCGGGTTTGAATCCCGAAATTAATTAAGTATGTTTTTGCAAGGAATAGCAGTCTGTAAAAGCTAGCTTAATTCCATGTCACACAATTTTGAACGTGACAATATAATGCTTGGAGACAAGTGCGAAATACTCCATCTGTGCATCGACAGTAAAGTATCTGTCGGAGGAAGTTACACGAAATTATTTAATTATTATGTTGGATTTCGTTTTAATTCATAGTACTTACATATCTGAAGGATTCAGATTTCAGCGGAGGAAGGGACATTAATATTGTTTTTGAATTTAATTTTACATTTTACTATCAGCCTGAGGCTCTAGCCCCTATGCATAGGCTTTTATTGACCGATCCCTCTACCTAGCGAACAGCTGATATAGCTGATTTTCTAACAATAGTCCAGAGAGCTCATTCTTAAACTCAGGGGCTTTCTCTATTCTTTTCTTACTAACTGAACTAATGGTCAGGACCTGTGTTCTGCATGTCGTATAGCATGTTTACCCATGCCTGCGACCCAATGATGGCAGTTTATTCAGCATGCGTTAACTTTTTTTAAAATTCGTTGCACGGCACAATCCTCGGACAGATAGAACGAAAGTGTATTTTCCCTACGACTCGCACAGATAAATCTTAAATCTTTATGACTAGAAAATAATGTTAAGTAGACTCGATTAATTATGAAGTGGTTTCCCTATAGATCGTTTTACTTCTATTTATAAGTAGATAACATAAGAAATTATGCTCGAATATCCTTAGAAGCTACCTAATACATCGAAACTAATATGAAACAATGTTTTTTCGTTATACTAACCCCCCACCCCAGAAAACTTTCGGCCCCAAACGTTAAAAGTTCTAATTATAGATCAAAATCACTAAACGTATTTTTTATAAGCAACTTTCGAAATGTTACTTCACTAGATTACTCCCAAAGTTCAAAGTTACTTGATAGATTATCTTAAAGCTAATAGTAAACATTTTAAAATATAAAGATAGTAAAATAGCGTGTATCTCTCTCCCCCTAACTAACTAGCTTTTGTCCCCAAAATTTTAAAACAAAACAATATTATAATATGATTATCTTAATAATAGTATAAATGAATTTAAAATTCTTTATAATAATAAGATATACGATAAAAAATGGTAAAAACTTGAAAGAATATTACAAGTATATAAAATAATTTCTTGGATTACACTGGTATAATATAATCGTTTATTATCGCTTCTAATAAGTTTCTTCAAGAACACTTAATAATTGTTGAACAGTGCGCTAGCAGTTGACGTTGTATGGATTTGACTGTCTTTTCTCCTACAATAATTGTACCCTAGAACCTCGTGTTGCTAAGCCCAAATTGCATTCTCGATTTGGTAGTAAGAGTCTTTATAATATTTTCAATATATTTTAGCTTGACATTATTTATGCATTCAATAATGATGCAGTTCTTCTAATTTTTTCATTTGCTTATTCTCTGACTTATTCATTTGTGAGAACGAACGATGCAAAGTCATATTTTGTTCTTATTATATAGTTCGATATTCTTTGTATCATCAATGTTTGTTTTTTTATTTCATAGCTTATTTTCTATTTGTTTGAAACTATTTTCAGAATTATTTGAAGAATAGTTCTCTAGGAGTATCATTTTTCATATTAAAGCAGTAATTGCGTTGTTCGCTGACTTGGATAAACTTAAATGAAAGAGGTTTCCATTCCATACCTCAATCACTAATTTAGAATAAAAGAAGATTTGTCGTATTAGTGTATTAATTAGTGAGTAAACACTGGTCTGACCCCTATTTTTCTAATTAGTGCAAGGCATATAATAGGATCCTACAGTGATTTTGATTTTTATCAAAATATTTTGATGCTCTTTGCGGCCTTCGGTGCTAATATTTTGGTGCTATTTGGTGTTCTTCGCGGCCTAAAAATTTAATTTTGAATTCTACATTCAAACTTTATATAATTATTCAACATTTCAATTATGTAAGAGAGTATTCAAAAACCGTTCCATGTTATACGCGATTTTGTAATAGGGCAGAAGTAACTATAATACCATCCATATTCTAATATTCGTGAAAGAAACTGTATGTTTTGTTATTTGAATTGTGCACTGATATATGAAAAAACATTTTGGCTAATAACCATGTAACTTTGTTAAAGTTCTGAGATACCAATAACTTAAATGTCTTTCCTATCCAGAAGTAAACAATCCAGAAGTAAAAGGTTCTACTTCTATTTATAAGTAGATAACATAAGAAATGCTGTTAAGCCACTGATAGACTATAGAGTTGTTCTATATGCCACACTTTCAAATGCGCAAACACACAAACTTACTACCTGTGAACAAAGAATACTATACAAAATTCACAGGTTACACTTCCAATTTCCGAGTGCCCCACTATATGAACACTGCTCTGTTGAGCCTATCACAGATGGTCTAAAATCCCTACAGTCTAAATATCCGACTCGACGTGATGCAGAAAACAACCCAATAGCCTACCAAAATCTTTGTTCTGATTGGAAAGCCAGTCACCATCGTAACAAACTGCCACGCAGACCTTCCTCCTGAGGCTCCTGAGGATCTCCAAGACATCCTTGAATTAATCCCACTGTCCCTAAGATGATCCCTACGCCTATATTATAAAAAAAACAAAAATGACAAAAAAAATTATAAAAATAAAATTAAAAAAAAAACGAACAAAACAAAAAAGACAAAAAAACAATCACTGTCTTCTACAACATCCTTATTTTCTATTTCAGGTCAACTAACACACACTTACGCTGACAAGCAAGGACAATTAAGTATACAAGACCACCAGCAAATCAGCTCACCCCAGTAAACCAAACTCCCTCGTCAGTTGACCATGCTATGGCCAACGTATTGCAGCTCCCTTGGCTGTAAAGCGAATGCTGTATTTCTTATCCGCAAGCTATCAGCTTACCATAATTTCTAAAAGCATTCCACTCATTACTAGTTTCAGGATGATAAGGACTGAAGAGGATGATAAATCCTATAGCCTCCTTCAAACAAACTCCCCACTCTCCCAACAATATACAATCCCAACAGGGAGTGGAGTTTTAGTTGTGGGTAGAAATCCCACACTGTTGGATCCTTCGCCTTTTGAAGGTTTCTCCACTTCCTACATAAAACAAAAAAAAATAAACGTTGCTCGATAAGTGAATATTCTTAGACGCTAACGAATATATCGAAAAAAGGACATAGGTCATTTGCGAATAATGGTCAGAAAAAGTAAAGATGAACTTTTGATAAAGGATTATTGCGGGCAAATTAATAAGTATAATCAAAGACGGATCATTTAAAACAAAAAGAAATAAATGTATTACCTGAAATAGAACCGCCTCCGGTATGAAAAATATATTTTATTTCAGTGTGCATTGATAATCAACACTTTTAATTAATAAAATTGAAGCTTCTAAGTAATACTATAGTAATAGGACTTAATTACATATCAAATTAAAAAACCAACGTGCATACACACCTTTAGCTTGAAATCGATCACGTGATACGTACAACGAGAGGGCCAGAGATGCTGCTCAGTTGGGCCCTGGGTAGATATTCGCATCCGTAGTAGAATTGCAAGGGACACTAACTTGTATGAGCTCCAGAATTATCATATACTTATTTCAACATCTACTATATGTATGTAGTATATACTTATTTCAACTACCACATTGGATTTTCCAAAACACATAATGTCAAAATACGATCCTAATATATTTTTTCAATTAATTTTTATACCGAACCTAGTAATATCCAGTTACTTTCATTTTGAATCTAGTTCACCCTTGGAACGTGACATCTAGCGTTAAAAATAATATTATTAATAAAACATAATCTCAAAATATTTCTTTACATTTACGGCAGCAATATACGAAAATCTATGAACGTTCTCAAAAAAAAACGAGGAGGAAAAATCGATCTCTAAGCATTGGCCAATATTTTAATATATTCTATAAAATAAGTAATAGAAATGATGAATGATTCGGACATTACTATTTCTGAGAACTGACCTCTATGCTTTCACCAATATCTCTATACATTCTAGCAAAGATGTAGTCGAAATGATGAATGCGCAGAGCTATGGTACTGAAGTGACTAAATTATTAATACTTTACTGTTGTTTCCATAACTAATATTTAAATCTCCTATGGATAATTAAACACTGTTCATTTTGACATAAGAGTTTAACTGGACATCCACCAGACCTTGTATAAATTTATGCATATCTGGGTGCGATAAAAGCTGCCATTATATTGTCTGAGAAAACATTCGAATACATTTGTGCAAAATTAAACTAGATGAGCAAATTAAACCATTGCATTGTTGGGTCAAAGCAATATTTATCTAACTTCTCAGTCAAGAAATTTTAAACGCTAAAATTATAAGAGCAACTTCCAACCTGAATTTAGGACAAATGGACTTTTTAGAGATACTTTAATAGGCCCTTCTATCTTACTTGAAAACGTAAATATTAATATTTGGTTAGAAAGAAAGTTTTGCATATTTTGTTTTAACCTGTTAAAGATTGTTAACATTTATTGTTGCTAGACAGTGTTACATAAATTCTGAAAGTATTTTGAGCTGTCAATTAATATTTAATTGTGTCTTGTGTAAAAGTTATAATCTATATTGTTAAGATGAAAGCGAGAATTAGATGAAAAGTATGGCACATCACACAGAACCATTAGGAACCAGCTTTACAGAGTCGACGAGAGTTATACACGTGACCAAACTGTTCCACATTAGTTAATTGCCAATCATTACTAGAAAAAATCAGACATGGTAAATGGCATCAAATTCTCATCTGCGACGAGAAGTGAGTACTTTACGACAGTTGAAGATTCAGTTTCCAATGGCTTAGCCCACATCATTTTAAAGTGAGGACCACGTAGATGGCAACCAAAAAAGAAACTTAAACGGGGTTTTTGGAAGTATAAATCGACGTCATACACGAGATTCTTCTTTGGGCAGATGTCACGTAGCGATTCTCTAAACAATAGAGTAAGTCCTTACGTCATAGTCGGGTCGTGTGACAGAAGTAAACTCAAAGTGCCCAGGATTACGGCCTTTTACATCTGACTTGCTAATTCTTCAGCTTTGGTCTCGCAAGTCGGTATGATCTTAATATAGTTTATTAGGGAGGACCTGGCGCCTCCTATGACTCCATTGATGAGGACTAACAAACTGATGGAATGGCGTGGATATTGGACCCTTAGAACGCATAGCAAATCCTGATATTTAGCCATTTTTTCTCGTTCCTTAATTTCAATATTTTCATCAGCGGGGCTAGAAACTTCTGTAAGGAACAGCTCTCGCTTAATGGAATCTAATAACACAATATCAGGTTTGTTGGTGGCTATTTGATGGGTTGTAGGAAAACCCTAGTCCCAAAAGATTTTAACGGCGTCATTTTCAACTAGAGTCTCAATATCCTTAACGACGTGGGTGCAACAGGTCGTTAAGGATATTGAATGTTCTTAATCTATACCGTAAGAATGTCGCAGATGAAAATATAGCACTTTTAAGGTGGCATTATGGCGCTGGGTATATTTCGTTCAAGCATACACCGGACATGCGGAAAGAATATGATGTAGCGTCTCTGGTTGAGACTTGCATGCTCGGCAGTTCGTATCTGCCACCTCTAAGGCCATTATATTTTTACGGCAGACAAGCGCGTTTATAACACCATCTTGGTATGCAAAAATAAATCCCTCAGTTTCATATCGCAAGCCAACAGATCTTAGGAAACTTAATGTTAAATGTGGTGATAGCACCAATTCGGCCATGATATTATAAAATTGGCCATGCATAGGTCTATCTCGATGGAGTTGTTTGAATATTGCCAATTCTGATTTTGGAACTACCTTTTTGGCAGCATCAATGTCTAACTCCATCACGTTCTTTGCTTCACGACTATTAGCCTGTATATCTGTTGAGAACGATAGTCCAAGGGATTCGGGCGCTTTTCTTGCGGCCTTATATAGAAATGACCCCACAGCCGCTAATTCATGCTCGTGCACAAATTTCATAAGACGGTCATTTAGGTTGTTGATTAACCTGCTAGATATTCCTATTACCACACGGCCATGAACTGACTGAATACTCAGAAGACCACGGCCACCTTCATATCATATCGCGGAAGGTAAACACGAAGCATGGAAGACCTAGGATAAATGCTCCGATTAATATTCATCACTTCTCTTGTAGATCGGTCAAGGATTTTCAGCTCGTCTTGCCGCCATTTTATAATACCAAAACTATATAATAGTATAGGAACAGCAAGCATATTTGTGATGACAACGTTGTTGGCTCCGCTTAATTCGGTGCGGCAAATTTTATTAATGGTGTTTTTGTGCTTGCTGTTGAGAGTTTCTTTGATGCTGAGTGCATCATGTATATGACTTTCACTCATGCCAAGATACAGGTGTCTCTCATCAACCTTAACGTGTGAGAAGGTTGATCCGTCGGCAACCTGAATATCTGCCTGTTCTATATCCGGTCTTCCTTTTCTGAGATGGACCACTGCGCATTTATCTGATCCAAGTGCCATACCAATGTCCTTAGTGTACCTGGTGACTATTTTTACGGAGTTGGCTAAGTCCTTATCGGCGGGAAAGTAAAGTTTTATTCTGTGTATCCGACTACAAGGTTTTCCACATGGGTAACCTTTCAAGTGACGTAAAGCTACGGATAGAGGGAGTAGTGAAATGCAAAACAACAAAGGGCTTAGGGAGTCCCCTGGAAAATGTAACTCTGCTAACGGACTGGGTTCGTTACATCGCTTCTCTTGTCCGCTTTAATGACAAAGCGAGTTGACCATTGCGAAATGAGTGTTTTCGTGTAATTCACTAATCTCTCGGGGACTTTTAGGTTCTCCAATAATTTGATAACCAAACTATTTGGAGTGGTGTAAAATGCCTTCTTGTAATCGATCCAGGCCATGGACAGGTTGCGCTTGTATTGTATTGCGTCTTGAATGACGCAATGATCAATTAGAAAATGTTCTTTACAACCAGCCAAGCCTCTCTTAGATCCACGGTGTTCGTAAACACGTCCCCAAATGGGTTGCATGGCATTTAATATTCTTTCATTTAAGATGCTAGTATAATCCAGCACACTTAGCAGTCTTGAAATCTCCTGTCGTTTTGCTTTAATTTGTACCTCCAGCTTCTTCCTCTTATTAAGCAATTTCTGCAAATTCGGGCCATTTTGACATTTCCCTTCCGGAACTAATTCTAAAGTGGCCTCGAAAAATGATGGTGTTGCTTACCTTTAATGGACCCTGCGCATCATCGTATGCAGTGGCGGGTTCTGCGCAGATCTTGTTTGGGTCATTCACATCTTCATCATTATCTTCCCGCAATAGCTAATAGTGCTGCCTTTTAAGATAGGCTACGTAGTCCCGAAGATGTTGTTTGGACATATTTGAGTGTTCAGGATGCATATTCAGCCAGATAGTATGCATCCTGTTGATGTAGCCTTTCTTAACGGTTTCGCTCAATTCATAGGCGCGCATTAAATCCTCACGCAACCTCTCTGGCCACTCCAGGCGCTCGGTCCCGTGGTTGGAATCAGTTCCGCCCTCGTTAGAGAACCTGCATCTCGAGCTGCAGGCAACTGAGGAACTGGTTTCACTTGTTTCTCTTTTACTTTTAGGAACTAAGTGTGTAGTTTCGTCAGGGGAATTAACCCGGAAGAAACCTGTGAAATTTTGTCGCCGGGAGATATTGTGCCGTTGCTCACAAACCCATGGGTATTTCACAGTTTAGGGGCTAGGGAGTGGCCGGCAAGAAATGTACTCCCTTTTGTTGTCAGCATGCCATTGGAAGTATATGATTTTATTCCTCCCTTAAGCGATGCGGGTACGCTATAATTGCCCAATAGTTATCAGCTGACCTACATAACCGCCCAGCGTTATTATTATTATTATACAAAATACTGCAAAGTTTAATAGAAATCAAGCAAACATGTTTTAAGGAGTATAAATCGAGTTCAATTTATTTTTGAGGATCCAATTTTTTATCTAGATCTTTATCTCAATGCCTAGATTACTTTTGAAGATCAAGATATTTATATACTTTTCTGAAAAATTAATTAAATAAATCAAAATGTGTATATCAGTAATATAAGAAAAGATTATTCAGATAGAGCTGATAGCTTCTAAAACAATATATTCATAAAATTTTAATTAACTAATACAAATAATTTGCTCAGAACATGCAGAGTTATAAATAAGTTTTAGCGATTTCATGATTATGTTAAGAGTTTTATTACGTTAATTATGCCCATTATAAATTTTCTAAAAGGCGTAACATTGTATCGATGCTAAGCATACCTAACGCTTCATATGAATATCCAATTAAATTGTCAAAGGGCTTTATGAATTCATTGTGTTTATATAATTAAATTACAATACCTTCGCACGCTCAATAGACTAATTGACGTATTCCATTAAATTGGTTACCGACGACTATATATTACAACTTCCTTCGATATCAGAACTTTATAAAGTCGTATATTATGAACTTTAGCTTTCCATTTCAATATAAATTTTAAAAGTATACCAAAAATCGTATACTAGAATTCAGGTATTTCACTACGGAAATATTTATTAATTTTTGAATGATAAAAGGAGGAAACATAAAAACCGAAAACCAGAGAAATACAAAGAGATACATAAGAACGTTCGGAAGCTCATAAGGAGAACTAAGGAGAAGTGAATGGAGGAATGCCAGGAACGATGAAACACGACATGTATAAGATGGTCAAGGAGGTAAAAGGCACAAAGTTTATACGGACAACGACACATCTAATAAGAGACAATATCACATTAGAACAGAAGGAGGAGAATTGGACGAGGAATGGGTCAGATATATCGACAACGTGTTCAGTGACTTAACTATATATCGCTCAAGATGAATTCGCCTTAAATAAGCTACAAAAAGAGATTGAGAATGCCTCAAAACAAGCAAAAGTTGGTAGAGCCCGAGGGCCTCACTTTGGATATACAAAGAAGCGGATACTTATTAATCATGATAACAGTTTAAGGAGCAGTAATTAAATTGACTCGTTAACAAAGAAACCAAAAGCCACTAGATGTGATCAGTACCGTCGTCTAAACATGATGTGTCATGCATTAAAAATAACGCTCAAAATTATTCACTACAGAATACAAAATACATGGAATTAGGATATCAACAAAGAAAGAAGTGTAGTCCAGTCTGAGAGTTTTGCTACGAAAATGAAGAGATTAGAAGAAAACCTGTGGTTTTGTTTGAAAATGCATTCGATCGGGTTAACACACGCACTTGAGCAACAGACTCGGTCTCGATGCGAATGATATCAAATTTATTAGAAACCTGTATTGGAAACAAGTGGCATCGACAAGCAACAAAACCAATACAACTAGAATAGAGAGAGGTATGCACCAGGGACGCATTCTCTCGCCGAGAGAATTACTTTTTAACCTCTATTCAGAGTGCATGTTTCGAAGAGCCTTGGAGTGCGATACGGAGGGTATTCAAGTCAACGGAACAATTATCAATAGCTTGAGGTGTGCCGATGATATCATAATAAAAGTGAATTCAGTAGAGGGTCTTTAGCGTCTTGTGTATGCTATAGTCAGCGAGGGTGACAATTTGGGAATGAGAATTAACGCAAGGAATACAAAAGATATTGGTATCTCAAAATGACCAGAGAATCAAGCAAATTTTCGAGTCGAACAGGTAGATTACTTTAAATATCTTGGATGCTGGGTAAAAAATAATCTAAATCCCGAAGTTGAGATATGAGCCCGCATTGAGGTGGCCAGAGCAAAACTTAGAATGAAACACCGCCTGAGAGACGCTATGCTTTCCTCGAATACCAGTTATCGCTTTATTAGGGTATATACATACCCGGTGCTTTTGTAAGGAATGGAAGCGTGAATAATGAACCGTTTAGAGGCGTTCGAAATATAGGATGCTGAAGATCTCCTGGACGGAACATGTCAGTAATGAAGAAGTATTCAGGTTAATGAATAGAGGTGGAGAATCGTCAAAAAAATGCTTCTTGGGACATAACTACAATCCATCAAGACCGGATTTTCTCCGGTCTTTGATGGAACAAGTAGAATTAAGGGAAAGACTAATCTTGTGCTAATTATTGCATACTAACAGTAAAGTTTTAACAATAGTCAATGTTAGTGTAATTCGTGTTAGTGTAATTCGTGTAATTCGTGTTAGTGTAAACGTGAAACCGCACTTTGGAACTGAACTTGTTGTTCATCCGGTCCTCAGTGGCTTACTGAGGGCACGAGTAGCCACGATTACGTGAGTTGCCCAGGAGTTCGTTATCTTCCGTGCAGCTGAATGGAGTGAGGACTACAATATGTCACAATAACACTGCGGTTAGCGTTCAATACTACTGTTGCTGAGTGACTAAGACTAGTTGTGGTTAGCGTTCGACTAGACTTATACACTCCAGTTATGAAGGAAATAGGACAGATAGAGGGAGAAAGCTAATGAAATTATATGCAATAAAACAGTGTAAGATATATGAATATGAAAATGCTTACTTAAAAGGCGATAGTCGCTCTGTCGCGCATTTTATTATGCCTAGTTGGCTGATCTTAGCTGATCGTGGCTGCTGCTGTTGTTGCTGCTTTTTCGAGTTCCTAGAAAAGTACTAAAATATTCTATGCAAAATCTCGCTATATACAGACGTGAGCCGTCGCTCAACTTTACGTAAGACGGGTCGCCGTGTGGTCCTCTCCTCATTAATTATTTCCTGAATCCGGTCATTACAGTGCAGCAGCAGGCAGTGTAATACCCACAAGCGACGACAAACCAATATATATATATATATATATATATATATATATAAATTATTAATGGACGTTGATTCCAACAGCATTTCTTTCTATGGACGGCGAGCGCTATATGTATTCGCTGCACGCATTAGCCACGCTAATGTATGTACGAGTTTATCAGCAGAGAAGAACAATCATATAGGCATGTCACCTATCATGCTAGAATACGGTTCCTGTACAGCTCTGTGCTATTATTATCGCGTCTTTATTAAATGCGTGAGACGTAGCGCAATCATACATTTCAATTAGATTTATGTTTTATTTCCTTCACTGGTTCTTTCCCAGTGCCGTGGTGTCGCAATTTATTTATTTAATTTATTTGTGAAACAGAACAGGTAATTGAAAAGGTACGCCCGGTGGTTAGACCAGGGAGTGATTGAGATGAGGTATCTGGTCTCGAATTTGATTTTTCAGGGGAAGAGAATGCTATACAAGATTCAGATTAGCAAATGTGCCTATATTTAGTAATTATATATTTAGAGTTGTGGAATATCTGTATTTAGAAGCTCTTAATGGAGCAATAGTTGAACGCTTTAATGCGTCTGTCATTATTATTTATCAATCCATTTTTATTTGCTTCTTTTGCTCTTATTGTGAAGTGCAAACTAAATTTTTTTAGTCTATGATGAAACACAAATATAACATAACTCAATATTTCGTGTAATGTAGATTTTCAGTGTGCGATCAGTTCACAGCATCTCTATAAATATGCGCATAAAAAGCTCGGCGAGTGGATAGTACATGACATTGAGTAGGCGTGAAGAATTAAGGATAAAGAATCAATTCCTTGCGTGAGAGCTCGTGACCGCTAGCTACTACAGGTGAAGTGTGCTTAGATTTGGCGAAAGAACGTGCGAGGTTTGTAAATGGTCCGGAAGTATCTTCACGTTTGGATTTCGCTTTTCGGTTTAACACACTGTTTGGTCAAGCATCTACATATATATATATATATATATATATACGGCTTGACATATTAAGATATTTCGTTCTCTGGTCTTCCCATCAAAAACTGGATAAACAAGTTGTTCCATATTAATATATAATTTTAAATGTTATTAATACTAAAACTGTATTAACATTACATTTTTAATATTAAACAACACCACAAAAATCTTCTTGCAGATGAATTAGCTCGAATTTTAGGCCTCAATTTTAGTATCTAATGTTAGTTTTGATTCTAGATGACTCATATTATGAATATTGATTGTATTGTATTATATTGTTTTGAATCATTGTTATGGCTATATTTAATAAATAATTTTTTCATACATGCTCGCTATTGTTATTTAACTATTATATGTTGTGTTACGTTCTTGTGAGGCTCTTTATCTCGTATTATGCTGAATAAATCTTATTTACTGAGAATTATTATCAAACGATATAACTGCTCGAAACTTGCGTTTTGGCCAGTTTTAGCCTACACAGTGATAATACATATATAATACTATAAGATAGATAAAACCTTTATTGGCATACAAAAACTAAAACAATAATTCTTACAAAAAACAATAGACAATAAATAATACAAAAATTATACATATCTTAACATTAAATTTCATTGGCAGAATGCAAGGCTTTTATTTATCTCTTCAACACTTCTCATTCCCTAACACTTTCCTCCATTTACTTTCTTTTCTGTACTTCTTCCACAATTCTCTACATTAGCTCTAAACCTTTTCCCTCCATCCCTAAGTTTATCCTCCAGTTATCACCCAATTGCCTTTCACTATCCAACCATCTT
>WYDF02304382.1:0-15376 GCA_009867245.2 Adranes taylori | reverse complement strand
CCCTGCACCACAGAAACATCCTCCATAGAGTCACCACACGTCGGCCACGACGTTGGACGAAGAAGAAGAAGAAGATACTTTAAAATGCTACGTCACTTAAGAGATCGGGTGTAGAGCATCCGCTAATATGTTAATACATTCTATCAAATAAGGAGGGTGGAATTATACATCATCGGTATGGGTATCTTTTGCCGACCCATGTTTGACCCATATGGTGAAATGATGAACTACTAACATAACATACCCATCTTTTGCCGAATCATATGTTTGCACATATGACCTGAGACATTCGTCATTTCGTGTATAATCTGAAAAATGTAAGGGAATGGTGAATGCACCGGGGCTGATGTGTACAAAATATCTAGAATTCTGAGATTTCCTCTCATGAGTGATCGTAGATATGAAAAATTAATTTTCAATTTCTGAACGAACATTCATAGTTGATACCGGAGTCTTCTTCTTCTTCAACCTGTAAGCATCTACTCCTGGACATAGGCCTCTTCCATTTGTTTCCACCTCGTTCTCTCCTGTGCAGTCAATATCCGGGAAAAACTGTTTTTCCCCGCGTGGCGCTGGATGTCCTCTTGCCATATTGTCTGTGACCAACCTCTGCTTCTCTTTAACTCCCATGGGCTCCACTGCATGAAGGCCTTGGTCCATTTAAGATTATCTTTTGGCTCGTTACCCGACTACTGTCATTTCAATCTCGTTCCACCATATCTATAATTGCCGTTCTCCTTCTGATTTCCTCGACCCGATCAAACTGATTCCCAACATTGCCCGCTCTATTGTTCATTGGCTGACCCTACGTCGGTTTGCGTTTTATAAATAAATATCAACACTCATGTGAAACGGCAATTTAGTACATAATAGATGAATGGAAACTAAACGTAGAGAATAATAAAATTACGTTGGCCATATTCCTTGATTTAAAAAGAGCCTTCGAAACAATAAGTAGAGATAAGTTGTTAACAAAAATGAAATAAAATATAGGGCTTTCTTAAAAAGCAATCGAATAGGTGAGAAATTATCTTACGTAGAGGAAGGTGAAAACGAGATGCAACAGCAAAATATCAAGTGAAAGGGAATGTTGCATTGGAGTACCCCAGGGCAGTATCCTGGGACCACTCCTATACAAATGTTATATGTAACATAACGGAGGAAATAAAAGAAGATTGTAAAATACATATGTTCGCAGACGATACGCTCCTATACAAAAAGTAATACTGATAAAACAAAATATATGGTAATAACATCAAAATCCAAAGAGCAATACAAAAATCAAATAGAAATAAATAACAATAAGCTAGATAGAGTGAAAGAAATAAAATATTTAGGAGTGATAATAGACGACAAAATAAAGCTAGACTAACATGCAGAATACTTTATTAAAAAGGTTAGTAAGCAAGTAGACTTCCTATGCCGGATACAAGAGAATTTAACTATGTTTACAAAGATGACAATTTATAATACCATCATAAAGCCGCACTTCGAGTACTGTGCAAGTCTATTACTCAACATGAATAAAGAATACATTAGAAGATTACAAGTGGTACAAAACAGAATTCTGAGAATCATATTGGGATGTAGTAAATATACAAGAATAAAGGACATGAGACATGATAGATGCGCTGGATTGGCTATACGTGAACCAACAGATCAAATTAGCAGCACTAACATTAATAAAAAAATTAGATAATGGACAGATACCAAGATACTTGATCAAAGAAAGAAGAGGACAACGGAATAATTATAACACAAGAGGGAAACAAATGATATATATAGAAAACAAAAACAAAAACTCAATTATCAAAAAAGCTATTAGCCAACATAAATAAGGAACATAACAAACACTCGGAAATTTAGAAAAGAGGTAGGTGCTCGCTTAAAGAAAATAAGGACAAAGAGTGAAAATACAAGGTAAAAGGACAAAATTAAAAATAGAAGATGAATTAATAAATGAAGTTAATACAAAGGTTAATTATCTTACTAAATTAAAATTAAATATTACAAATCAATATTAAAATTAATTTACCAAATCAATACAAAATATATGTATAATATGTAAATTATAAAATTAAGATGTGTAAAAACTAGAAGTATGTGGCACTGTAAATTTATGAATATTCTGTAAATTTATGAATAAACTTTTGACATATTTAAAGGTAATTGTATTTCTTGAATACAACTATGTATTTATAATATTTTTAAGGACGAATGGCTAAATACTTGTCTTCACCAAAGTGAATTTGGTTTTTTAAATTATAGATGGTGATATTTCATATGTGCTATGACGGGTCTTCATTTGTTGAATACTGAATTTGAATCTTAAGAATCGCGAACCAGTTCCGTCAATACGTTAAATTGCTTACAAAACGAATACCATCATACAATCAAAAATAACACCAACTTAAACTGGGAAAGGATGACTTTGATATGTTTAACGATGAAAATTCAGTGTTTAACAAAGATGGAGTCGTAGTAGTTGTGACTTGACCAAAATGTAGAGAATTTTAATCAATAATAATTGGCCTAGTCCCCGAAAACGTTCGCTAATACGAATTTTAAAATAAACATGAATGAAGGCGATAATTTGTTTCATAAAATTTAAATTTAATGGTCCACGTCACCTTAGATGTTTTAATTTTTTTATTTTTCAATCATTGCTAAATGGAACCGAAGACATCGTAAATAATTTTGCATTATAATTAGAGCCAAATAATAATCTGTTAGTCCATTATAACGAAAGCGATTAGAATCATTTACGTATTAAAAACAATAAATGCCAGGTTAAGTAAGCATATTCATAAACAAAAATAACTAAGGCTTGCCTCCTACGAAATTCTGTGTTTGTATTGCTTCCTATTTACCTATCTATTCTATTATTTAAGCACATCTATATAATGGGCCGGATTCGATAAATCAGCCCGATTTGAAAGTATATGAGTATTATATAAATTGATTCTTATTGCACGAGCAATATATTTTAGAAAAATCATACTCCATCAGACATATCATTTTTTAAAAATAAATTAGATGCTATAATAAACTAAATATAAACCTAAAACAATTGAACGTTCCTAGAATTTGTGTGTGACGCGGCCTTTAGTCCCTTATCGTCTCCTTATATTTCATTTCTTTTGCACGGAATAGCGCTTAAACTACTATTATTCCTAAATTAAAAAACATCTGTATATTTTGTTCCATACACTGATAATGTGCGAAAGGTTTTGAACTATATGATTTTTCTGTATTACTTATTATAAAACATACTAGATGATAACCCGTCGTAAAACGACAATCCATTACCAGGTCATATTTTATTTAAATGTAATTACAAAATTTGAAATTTAATTTCACATATTAAATGGCACAATGAACATAAATAAAAATAATAAATTCTCTTTTATATATAAGTAGGTCAAAAGCGTTCCAGACAGACGGACAAAGCTAGAAGTTTATATATAAGTATTGCTTCTTCAGAAATGCTTAGTGCTATGGACCACTTACTAATATGCATATTGTATAATGCCAACCCGAAATCTTCTAATTAATTATTACTATATTTTAAACCCTAACAAATGTGTTCTTTTTGTCACCTGAAAATGTTGTACTGCTTCTATAATATGAGAAGCTCTTCGTGTTTGTAAACATTTAAGCAAAGCTTGTGAATCTATCACAACACATCCTAAAATGCGTCCAAGACTAAAAGCTTTCTCTCTGGAATTTTCTACTAATACCCAATTATTTAGTGCGACACCACTCTGAATTACAGCTTGTTTAAATAATTTTAATTCTATAAAGAAATAATTTATAATACTATTTAATGAAATATTTTGAATTTAAAATGTTATATTTACTTTGTGTCATCGGTGATAGGATATGAAGATGAGTACTGGCGCCACCTGCTGACATTCCGCTTAACATGATTTTATCCATGTTTCCACCAAAATGCACTACATGATCTTTAATCCATTTTAATGCTAGGTATTGATCTTTTAAACCCATATTGCCCGGAAGATGCGAATCTTCCGTACTAAGGAACCCTTTAAATATTGTAACATGTTATTAAGACCTTATTTTCTTTTATTTCTTATCAAACATTTATTTATTTACAGACATATAGTTTTTATTAAATTATTGTCAATCTTATTGCTAAATTGTTGTTATTAGGTATTGCCAATTTTTTTTCATCATTTGATAAGTTTTTTTTTTGAAACACTATTTGTATGAAACTTTCACTAGTTTTATTAAGAGTACAATGTGGTCTTAGGGTATATCTAATTTTGTCTTCGTCAATAATCCTGACATATTTTAATATTATTGCCACATCAAAAATTTTGACATGGAATTGACAAGATAGATGTTCGTTCTTGTACAAACACACTCAACTCAATCGGGGATGGCAGAGCAAAGAATATTGATTTATTGCAATAATAAACTGTTGGATTCACGAATTTTGCCAAATAATAAAACAAATACTCGTTAAGATTTATTTGATTTACATAGATGTTAATACGAATACAATATGAATACGAAATAAATAAAATAACCAAGAAACATTTAATTAATAATAATAATTAGGGTAATTAATAAAGGCTATATATAACAAAATATAGTACGGTTCTGACTTATTAGTAGTTGTAGATCGTTCTTAGTAAAGCAGCCGTTCCTAGATCGTTCCGCCAAGAGGTGTTCCAAAATCGCTCTAAAACGGTAACCATTCCGTGGCGCGCTATTTTTCTGTATTTTGGAACCGGTATTGAGTTTGACAAGCAGTATTGAGTTTGACTGTCATTTGAAAAAGCAATATGGCGGACGACAAGATGTATCCGGTTGGGGAAAAAGTTACTAGATTTATCACTAGGCTCGAAAATGTGAATTTTTTCGTCCGTCGTCGTCGTCATTGTCGTTATCGTAGTTGTTCGTAGAGGTCGCGGGACAACGTGTGAATTATTTGAGCTTATCTAAACTTGAATAGATGTCATTTAGAAAAAAAATCTAAGTAATATGTCTGACTAGCGCGAAATTTAAACGGACCGCGACGGGGGCGCGCATATCGGTATTGTCTAACTAGATGTTGTAAAAAGTTACTAGATTTATCACTAGATTTTTTCGGTATTTTGGAACAGATCATTGTCAGCCATCATTTGGAAAAACACTAATATGGCTGACTAGAGCGAATTTTAATTGATAACAAATAGATTTGGGGGAGAAAAGTTACTAGATTCACCACTAGATTTTAATTTGAGCATATATAAATTTAGAATAGCTGTCATTTGAAAAAAACACTTATCAAATTCAAATATCAAATTGATCGGAAAGTTTCCCGTGAAGATCTTGTACCCTACGTCGAGCAACGATATCCCTCTATAGTTTCCGCAATGCGTCTTACCGCCTTTTTTTATGTAAAAGTACAATAACTGACATACTCCATTCCTCTGGCATTTCTTTTCTTGACCAAATGTTTTTATTAAGGTGCATTTTCTCGGTTAGTTTCGCTCCTCCATACTTGAACACTGCTGCCGCGATTCGGTCTTCTTCTGCGGCGCGATGATTGTTCATTTTCTTTATGGCCTCTTCTACCTCGTTCCGAGTAGGCTCCGACCCGTTCCCGCGTGGTCGGAACGGAACGTGGTCGGAACGGCCGCAACCTTTCGAGATGGCGTCCTCCATCTCGAAAGGTTGCGTTTCTTGGATATTTGTATTAGCATTCAGTAGATCACTAAAGTACCCTCTTCATATTTCTAGTACCCTCTCCATTTGCTTTTTGTATCTGCGCAAGGTCTTGATCGCTCTACTTTAGCTGTTGTAATCAGCAGTTCTCTTAAGCATTCTTAAGGGAAATAATAACTAAAATTTCGAAAAGTAATCCGATACTACTGAAATAAACATATGTTGTCTTGGAGTTCTGGACAATTGACCCATAATATTAACTGAAATAATTTGCCAGGAAAAATCTACATTTTTCTCTCTGCCAATAAACCTATGCCTGGAATCGTCAGAAACTTTATTAGCTCCACAAGTGAGATAATTTCAAACAAATCACATGCCTAAATGCTTCATTTTCGGCAATAGCAATATTCTCCCACATGGTCTAATGTTTTAAATACACCGAAATGAGCTGCAATGGGAGGGTCATGACAGGACTCTAATAACATTTTGCTGACAACTACCAATTTCCATTCAGAATTTTTATCGTAATACATCATTTTCAATGAGTTAGTAAGACGTTACCTTTGACTCTGCAATCTGAAAACTTCTCAGTATATTCTTAAACCTGAAAAATCTTTTTCTGGTACTAAGCATCAAACCTACAGTGAGCTAAATCCACATCTAAGACCCCATTTTCTACCCGAGCCCGATAAGGTGTCTGGCATAATATTGTGCACTCCTTTTCGGCGCTGTATATCACACTCAAACTCTTGCATCTTGCAACGTGTTAATCTATTACAGGGACCCTTCAGATTTCTTAACCAAAGAAGTGAGTGATGATCAGTTATATGTGGAGAAAAGATCAAACTTTTTTAAACCAAATACGACGGCGATAACCTCACGTTTAGTTACCGATTACTTTCGCTTCTGAGACGTAAGAGTACGGCTAGCAAATGCCACTGGAAATGCAAACCCAGTCTCATTATGATGAGTAAGCACATAAGGTATTGCTAAATCAGTTGCATCACACTGGATGGTGATACTGGACTAGAGCTCTTTTTATTTCCGAAAAAGACTTCTCAGATTCCTCCGTCCATTCAATTTTCAGAGATTTTTCTTGGCCTGAGTTAACCCAGAAATCGGGACAGGCAACGACGAAAAATTTGCCAAAAACCGATAATACGAAGACTAGAAAACGTTTGACCTCTCTAACCGTCATCGGTTGGGGATTGTTTTAACCTTGTCGTAGTCAATACGATGACCTAACCTATTCACAACAAGGCCGCGGTATTTTAAACTAGGAAGACAAAATTTGCACTTGCCAATATTAATTATCAAATTCGCATCCCTCAATTTCTCAAAAACCAGGTTCAAAATTTCCACATGTTTCTCAAAGGTAGTGGCTATAATAATATAATTCAAATACACAAAAACCTATGAGTGAAAAGCAGGGTCGAAGATTCGGTCCATCAATCGTAGCTCTGTTTGGGGCGCATTATTCAACGCACAACACATTGTTTCAAATGGGAATAAACCTCGCTGAGGAACCGCAAACGCAGTTTTCTTTTTTGATTCTTTACTAAAAACCGGTTTGGCAAAAGGCACGCTTTAAATGTACAGAAGAAAAAACTTCGCTCCTGTGAATTTTGAAAGTATAATATTAATTAAATGCAAAGAAATAAATCACGCTTAGTTACAGAATTCAAGGCGCGTCTATCAAAAGAAAATTGTAATTTGTTTGCACTAACAGAACTGGGAAACACGAAGGGGTTGTGGAGGGTTAGACCACCCCAAAAGCTAGCATTTTATCCATATTTAAATGAGGCAACATATACGACGACATGCTATAGATTCGCCTTCGAATCGATTTCGCATCCCCAGTGTCGATTTTCTGAACAAGTCGTACGCCCCAAACGAGTACCGTCCATCCATGAAATTTGATTGAAACGAATTTGAACTTGTTCTAATTGAGCCTTCTGTACACTACTTAAATCGGACTCTTCCAAAATAGTATTTACAGAAGCAATAGGAAGTGATTAAGAACTAGAAGAAGTTACAAAACAATTTCTCGATTGATAATAGTTAATCGTACTACTGTGACGGTGCTAACAAAACAATAATTAATTTCATAACACTACCCAAAGATATGGGTAACACAACCCAACCTAAGAGCGTTTGTTTCTGCCCATCAGTTGTAGTCACATGACATGCACGACATCTACGAATTTTTAAATTCCACTCATTAATACATTCAAAAGCTTCATGACACCCAAGCTCCACTATTCAACAAAGCAGAAATTGGCATACCAAAATCTCTTAATTTCAAACAAGGTCGAGTAGGATTATTTTCAGAATGAAACATCAACTCTACAGACGGCTTACCTACTAACGGTGGGCTTTCAGAATTCCGCTACAGATACAAATCAGGGACAAATTTAAATGTCAAGATAAAAGTAAAGTATATTGGAAGTATTAACTTACCAAATGGCCCTAATCTGTAGTTAAATGTAATGAAGATAATATTGTGGTTCATAATAAAATTTTCCGCGTAACTCGTACCGCTATTAAACATAAAAGCACCTCCATGAATGAATATGATTACGTCATAACAGTTAGTAGGATTTCCATTTTTTTCTTCATCTATTAAATAGAAAGTTAGTTGCAATCAATATTTCACTGACTGACAATATAAGATATAAAATTGATGAGTGTTGTTATTAATTGCTAAACAGTTGATACTTACTGTAAGGTGTATAAATATTCAAATGAAGACAGTCCTCTTCTCCTTTAATTTTAGTTGGAGAATCAATTTCTTCATATTGATACCATTGTAAACAAATAGATGGCTTGTTTGCTGGCCATGCACCAGACCATGGATCTATTGGAACTGGATCCTTAAATTTATGTAGAATATACAATTATATGCATATCAAACATTAAGAGAGCAAATACAATTTTTGATCAAAATCGATTCAGTTAATCGTCTTTACCTGCAATTTATCTTCTGTTTTTTTTATAGGAATTTTTTTATTAACCTCCTCTTTCAATCAGTGCTTTATCTTTATTTTCAATGAGTCTACATAACAGTCAATTTTAAAGTAAAATTATTAAGTTTATCTTTGCAAACCTTAAATCTTAAATCTCTAGTTGGTGGTTTTGCGTATGGAATTCCTTCAAAAGCAAGATACTTTTTTCCATAATTAGTTAATTTCACATATCCTTCAATTTTTCCCAGTGAAGGTATTTCTACTGTCTGTTTGGAATTAGTTCCAAATATTCCTAAAATTTATTTGCAATAATAAAATGTTTATATCTAATTTCGCAACAAAATGTTTAAATTTTACAATTTTTTGATGTTCAAAAATAATTGTTACGCCAAAAAGCATAACGTACCGTAAACTCGAGCTACTTTGACATAGTTTTGGAAGTTTTTCCACCGTAACTTTTTTCTTAGTTTTCCGAATCAACAAATTAGTGTTTGTTTGAATCAATAGATGCCTTAACAACATTGCCTGTAGGCAACAGCTTTCTAAAAGCACTCCTTGATATAAAAAAAAAATTGTGTCAAAGTAGCCCCATGCTCGGGGCTACTTTAACATGACGCTGTTATGTACTGGAGGTCAAATTAGTATTATTCAGGGGTTAGTTTGAGCACCAAAAAAATATAGTTTTTTCACCAAGAAAATGTAATTTTTTAAGGGATTAAAGATTAAAAAATACAGGTTTTATCAAGCTAACATTTATTTAGCAAAAGTTATAATAAAGTAAGAAAAAGTGGCAGGTAACAAAATATAAAAAATAGTAATGCCAACAAAAACAAAAATAATATTCTTTAAATACATGTTCATTCATCAACCTCAAACTGAGGTTGATGAATCTCAGGATCTTTCACACTCAAACTGAGGATTCTTGGTGCCCTTGTTACAGTATCTGCAAACCCAATTCTTGCAATTGACGCAGCAAATCTAATCCTTTCCAACATAATATCGAAAGTCACATAGGCAGATGGAACAGAGGTTTTCGTCTTGTCCTATTTTTTCTCGCGTACTGTTCTGTTTGAGGAGGATGAATTTCAGACCAAATTTATAAGAGCAAGGTCTTCATCTGAAGAGTAAATCGGATTTGTCTGACGAGCTGTACTAGAAGTAGTTTGATGAAGATCTTCTGCCTGACTTTGATTCTTGGAATTGTCTACTGAAATACGAGTGCCTGGCTTTATGGTCAATTTCTTGCCTCTTTTAAGTCGCAATCTATTTTCATCAAAGCCCCTAGATTCCTAGTACTGGTTTCCCCTAGTACTGGTTTCCTCTGAAGGAACCTTTTTTAACTACGTTTGGGTCAAATGGATACAGGACAGTTCTTCTAAAACCACCCTGGAGGTTGGATTTTATATTGGGTGTTATAGAAGTCCATAGTCTTAGCAGGAGCACGGGAAATTGTTCCTTTAGAATCGTTCCTTGATGCCTGGATTCTTGTCTCCATTTATCCAAAACTTTCCGCCACTGGTTTGTAATGGGACCAAAAACTCCTACGTCCAATGGCTGGTGCAAGTGTGTGGCGTTAGGGGGAAAAGCACTGAAATAAATGTTGTTTAGTATTGATGCCCTCACCACTTATGGTGAAAAATGTGATGCCAGATTGTCACACAAAACAACGACCGTTTAATTTTCTTCCCGATTGGCATTAACATGTGGTAGCAACAATTTGAAAAACCAGTGTTCAAATAAATTCATATCGAACCATCCGATTCGCTGTGATTATATATGGAATCCACTGGCCCTCATTTGGTCCAATTTTCATATAAATTGTTTGCCTTATAAACAATCATAGGCAGCAATAAAACTCCTGCAGCCGTTCCACAAAACATAACGCTGATTGATGTTCTTCAATGCTCTCGTACTCGCTCCACTCGTTTTCTTTCTCGTGGCACAAGAACTTTTAGTGACCCTCGATCATCTGTAATGTTTGTTTCGTCATCATTATAAATATTATGAGGTTTTGTAGTGGCTAGAGCAAAACGAATATTTTCATAAAACTCAGTGAGCTCAGTTATCCCTACCGATGCTCTCTGCTTCTTATATTTGTAGCTATAAGAATGGAAAGTTCATTTCTGATGGCAAAAGAGCTTACAAAACCAACACCCGGCATATTATTTTTCCACTGTGGTACATCCCTGCCTTGCTTATTCATACAATTCTCGAAGGATTATTTTCATGAGAACCACGAATTTTGGACATTAACCGCGTTCTGTTTATTTTATACTTTTTAGCGGCCGCACTGTTTGATAACTTACCGCTTTTTTCACAAACAGCTTTTTTTAGGGTATCTTCGCTATAGTCTTAGTATGCACGAGCTCCCGATTTCCTTTTGTAGGTTCTAGCCATATTTACACAATGTTTTTAAATATTTAGGCCACAATAACACCGCAGTACACTGCGGAATGTTCAAACACGTATCTACTAATATTTACATTAACATAACCTCAAAATTTCTCGCCTTTCCGCTTATACGAGGAACGCTGTCAAAGTAGCCCCAAATAGTGCCAAAGTAACGCTCGAAGTCAAAATAGCTCTCTTTTACGGTACTTTATCTATATATTAAATAACTATTTAATTCATATTTTACCTGAATATGTCGCGTACTGGTATAATAATATAATTTTCAGAATCATTTTGTATTGAGTGTACTATTTAAAGGTCTATTTGTTGATAATTAACATAAGTATGGAGTAGTGAAGATAACAAAGTAATTATTTAAATAAGATAAGTAGAAATGAATAGATTTATTATAAAAATGTGAGTGACCTATAAATTATATTCAAATATACAAGTGGTGTTATAAAATATTTTGTATTGATAATTTTATTAAATAAAGACAAATTGTTTAAGTCCTTGTGTTTGGAGTTGGTGATATTTAAACCAATGAAAATTAAATAACACTATTCCAATAACTTCAATTTTTTATTTGTCACAATATTTATTAATAAAATATTTATAATGGCAATATTAATTAACGTAATAAAATACATATTTAACTTTATAAAATCTTCATAAAATAAACTAATTTACTTAATTTACTTTTCTTAATAAAATAAACTGATTGATATTTTGAACTTTTTAATATAACATGTTATTATTAAAATATAAAAGTTAAAATAATAGTTAAATTAGATAATTATAAAAAATTTTGAATGAAATATTTTTAGAATTTTTGCTGTGGAAACGAACAAAAAATTGTCAAAACGACATAAAATTTTTTTTTTCGTTTCCATAACAAAAAATTTAAAAATATTTTATGCAAAATTTCTTGTAATTACATATTTATACATTTATTTTAACGGAGTTTATTTATAGAATGAATAAAAATGCCATAGAATTGACTTGAAGGAACACTTAGATTTGGCATCTGCCGCCGGAGGCAATACCCGTGAGTTCAGTGAAAATAATAATTCTGAATTAATTAGGATTAAAGATATAATTTATTAAACTACAAGTCATAACCAAGTAAAGTGTTGAGAATATATTAAATAAGTATTTTTAGTATGAAACTGATTTCATACTAAAAATATTTATTTAATGTATTCAGAACACTTTACTCCATCATAATTTGCATTTTAATAAATTATATTTTTAATCCTAATTAATTCATAATTATAAAATACAAGTCATGTCAAGATTAAAAATATAATTTATAAATATAATATATCATATAAATATAAAAATATAATATAATTTATAATATAAATATAATTTATTAAAATATAAGTCATGACCAATTAAAGTGTTGAGAATACATTAAATAAATATTTTTAGTATGTAACTGATTTCATACTAAAAATATTTATTTAATGTATTCTCAACACTTTACTCGATCATAAATTACATTTTAATACAATATATTTTTAATCCTAATTAATTCATAATTATAAAATACAAGTCATAACAAGATTAAAAATATAATTTATAAATATAATATAAATATAATAAAATAATATAATTTATAATATAAATATAATTTATTAAAATATAAGTTATGACCAATTAAAGTGTTGAGAAAACATTAACTAAATATTTTTAGTATGAAACTGATTTCATACTAAAAAGATTTATTTAATGTATTCTGAATATTTTACTTGGTCATGACTTGTATTTTAATAAATTATATTTTTAATCCTAATTAATTCATAATTATTATTGTCACTGAACTAACGGACATAGCTTTCGGCGGCAGACGCCAAATCTTAGTGTTCCTTTAAATGCGTTCTGTGGCGTTTTTATTCATTCTATACTCCCCTCTAATTCAACCGTCTAGACACGGGTATGCATATTTTCGGTCATGATTAATTCGTACGTAATTAGCTTCGTTGATAATTGAGGTCAACAAATTAAATGTGATTATTACACTTATACTAACTCAAATACATGCTGTGCCCGTTCACGTATTATCGATTAATCCGATTGGTTCGTTCCCATATCCGATGAAAAGAGCGTTGCACTTTTTCCTACTCTAATTGGTACATAAATTTGTATTCCTATCTAAAGAGCATATGGTCTAATGAATAACGAATATTTGGTAGTTGGCCCAATGACCGTCCACCTATTTAAATTTTATTTACACCGATAAACATTTTAACGCATCTCATTGTTTTGAAGTATTTACACTATTTATGGGTATCTAATGCTCAATCTTCAAAATATCAAGGAAAATGTGCCGCGTTATAAATTCTTTAAAATACTTAACCGATGTTAGTGTTAGCTATGTCGTCCAAGCTACGAGTGCAACACAAAATATTACTCCCAGAGACATTAACATATGTTTGTTATTCAAAGAGCAAAATTTTAATTTGAGGGAATTTAATTCTTTTGTTAATTTCTCATTTTTTATATCTATGTAATATTATAAAAAAACATGCAGGATTCGTAATATATTTTGATTTGAATTGATTAAATAAAAGAAGCTGAAATAAATCATAGAAATAAACAATAAGTAATCGTATATTTATTATAGTTTGCACTTTCCTTGAAATAAATTACTATACATTTCTGTAAACAATATGCATACATCTCAAAATAAATTTACATTTTATAATTCTGTTTTATCAGTTTTAAATAGGTTTTCATTTTCTTTAAATGGAATTTCCTTCCAAAATGATCGATGTCCTAATTCTTTGACAGCTTTCATTTCATAATCATTACTGGATTTTATGTATAAATATTTAAAATCATCAGTTTCAGCTGACACTGGCGACCAGTGTTTGATATTTGTAGGTTTCCTGAAATATTATTGATAAATTTTATTATGGCAGTACATTGTGTTGCCGTTTGTCTAGTTTTCGCCCAGGGCTTGGATATAATGACAAATTAAGAAATTTGTGATTGTAAAAAAAAATAACCCATTCTCAGCAAAGGTTACCCAGAAATCTAAAAGGAATTGTTTCATAGCAATTTCTTTATCTGTCAATTTTGGATTTTCATCTAGGCGAGGATTTGATAAAATGTACATATGATCATCACCATGAGCTACCATTCCTAACCTTTCTTCTTTTTCTATGAATAGAATATTTATTTCGGATTTATCTTCATGGAAATTGAATATATAAAACAGGACCGATGACTGTATTGCGGCAGCTTGCATCTTTGCAGTAGTTTCGCAGAAAGCATTATATAAACGATCGCTTAAAATCTAGAAAGAATATGAATTGATTTGATTATGTGAAATAGATTATTAGAGTTAATTGCATAAATAATAATATTTTACCTTATTAAATTGTTTAAAAGTATGTTTAGCTATAGGATCATTATTCATATAATTATTTCGGATTTTTTGACTTACGACCGGAATATCTTTTTCTTCTAAATTATCCTGGTAATGCAGAATAGAAGCTGCTAGCTCAGTCCAATTTTGATCCAAATAGTCCAATTCTGATTGAGGTGCTAGAAAATCTATATTCTAATAAGAAAATGTGCAGATAATTTCAGTTCCTTACTGATTTTATTTAGAACAACATTAATCTTTTGTGTGTACGAGAGTCAATTACAAAATGAGGGTGCATTCTGTTTTAAATGATGAATGATAGAAAGTGCAATATGCTTAAATAAACACAAAGACGTGTTTTATCACTTTTTAAATTTTTTATTAAAAACGCAGTGATAGATATTTGTAATAATTTCAGTCTATGGCTGTAATAATTTAATTGAAAATGTTGTTTCATATATAGTTGAGAAATAAGTCTACCTCTAGGGTTAGAACGTTAATGATTTAATTTGGAATAAATTTCTAGCCTCTTGAAATGTATTCACCAGATCTAGCCTCTTGAGTCTTATTCCTGTTCCCAAACCTAAAAAAATGGCTCGCAGGAAGCTGTTTTGCAACCAGCGTTGAAGTGACCACCGAAACTTCCCACTATTTTGAAGAGTTCGAGCAAAATTACTTTTCGGAGGGAATGAAGAAGTTGGAAAGTCGTCTTGAAAAGCGTATTGTCTTACAAGGGGACTATGTTGAAAAATAAATGTGCGTTTTCTTATTTAGACTAGATTTCCGTCAAACCACCCTCGTATCCATACGAATCTAAACCAGCCCACGCGTACTATATAGTCTACTGGTGCTACATTATTGAAGAACAATATAGAATAACTAGATGATAACCCGTCGTAAAACGACTATCCATTATCAGGTCATATTTTATTTACCCAAATGAGTTGGGTTATTTGACCCCTACCGG
>WYDF02304371.1:0-15376 GCA_009867245.2 Adranes taylori | reverse complement strand
CGTCGGCAAAACAAAATGCCCAAAACGCGGGGCACACCCCGGAATAAAAACAATACATATATTCACACCCGCGGAAATCTAAAACTACAAAATATATATATATATATATATATATATATATATATAAGTAGAATTTCAATTTATTAAACTTTATTGATGTCTGGAGGGAGGTTTCCTCCATACCAAGTGTCCGGCAATTGATGACGTGATTTCTAATAGCATCCCGTAGAAAATATCAAAAAATTACGCTTTATTCTGTAATGTTTTAGGGCAGCAATTTTATACGCCTTTGCTACCTGTTACCTGCCAAATCCACCGCGACTAAAAGTTCATAGTAGCCTACCGTTCTTACCTGCTGTCGTATACAGGCGGAGAAAATATTTCATCCTTTATACTATGACGTAGGCCTGGCGTTCACGGGCTCTCGGACTATAAAAATATTGAATAGTAGGGGCAAAGCATGGACTCCAGACAGAACCATTATAGGACTTGATATATAGTTACAAACTTTTACATATTGAGTTCTATCGGAAAGAAAGCTTCTAAACCTATTAGAGTCGAGGATGAAAGCCCATCGTACATATTTATGTAATTTACTCACGATTACTTTACAATGTGTACACGACATTTTAAAAAAGTTTTTAAATTGCTCGGATGAAGATGTCCATTAAACATCGAAAATAGTAAACTTAAAAAATTATCTCTATTTTTAACTGTCCTACGACGTTAAGACGACAGAAATATTATGTAAATTTGTTTTTCATCAAAATGTAGAATTTAAGCCCCTCCTGAAATGAAAAGCTAAATACGCCATAGTAGATAGACATCCTATAACACTCGTTTTATTCTGTCATATTAGTTTTATTTTATCGTATTCATCATATTCGTTTTTCTTCAACGTCCTTCTTAAAATTTTTGCTCACTAGTGGTTCTTAAATACATTGATTCTATTCATTTTAAGATATTAAGGTAAGATTATACATTTCATGCGTTTAGAATTTTGACTGTATGTGCTGCAGTTGACTCCAGTAATTAAACAGATAACAACTTTTTTCAACATAATTAGGGTAGGAGTAAAAAATTTAAATACATTTCAGTAGACAAAATACAATACCTTGAAATAATTTAGATAAGAGGAATTTAAGCCATTCGAAATTTCTATAGTATTAATAAAGTACGAGCTTATTAAATATATACTTATCTGATTTAGAATCAAGATTAAAGAGGAGTTGTGTTAGGAAACGAGAAGATATGATCGCTAACCTATGCGGAGGACATTGTGTGTATGGGGGGTAGTAGAAAGGAATGAAAGAGATGATAGTAAGATGAAATAGGTATATGGAAAGGAGGGGACTTGAAGTAAATGTGAGAAAATAATGGTATGTAAGAAAAGGAGCAGAGAAAGTAAAAGTGATTGGTTTGAAATGAATGGTGAAAAGGTGGAATATAAAATGTTTTAAGTACTTGGGGTATGTGATAAGAAGGAATGATAAGAAGGAAGAAGGAATCACACGTACTAAAAGAACGTGTGAAAATGATTGTGAGAAAGGCAGGGGTAGCAGCTGAGCGATTAGTGAGTGTGTGGAAGGGGAAATTTGGTGATTCTGTGAAGATGAGGTTGATGGTGCTAAATGTATGTGTGAGAAACATGTTTTATGGGGCGGAAGTGTGAGCAGTGAAAGAGAGTAGAAATAGAAAAAATGATCGCAAAATATATGAAAAGGTTTTTGGGGCTGGACAAATGGACTCCTAAGAAATTTGTGTCACAAGAGCTAGATGAATATAAGAAGTTGAAGAAGTTGGTGAAATATGAAAGTAAACTAATGACTGGTGAGAATGATAGTATAGTGAAAGCAGTGTATGAATTGTCAAAGAAGAGAAGCGAAAAAGGTGATGTAAGGAATGAATGGGCGAAATATAGAGAAAAGTTGTATGAAAAGTGTGTGTGGTCAATGAGCGAATGCAAGATAAGGTTAACAAAAAGGGAACTGTGAAAGAGTGGTGGAAAGGCTAATGAGGGATGTTGAAGGAATAAGAAAATTAGAGTGAACAGATATAATAAGAGATTCAAGGAAGAGATACAAGGAAGTAATGGTGGTAGGTGATATGCCTGGGTATGTAAAATCGGAATTAGGTATGATTGCAAGGTTTAGATGTGGGAAACTGGGAATGGGGAAATGGCCAATAAATATTCACTGGGAGAATATGATAGGAGATGTAGGTTATGTGGATTAGGGGAAGAGTCATGGGAACATTGGATGAATGAATGTCGTGAAATAAGATGGAGTGGGAGAACGAGGAATTAGAGAGCATGTTTAGCATAGGAAGGAAGGGGGATAGGAGTAATGAAGTGGATAATGAGGAAAATAGGGAAAAGGAAGTAAATAAATCCGGTTGCTGCGGATCATGTCCAAAATATGTGCGAATTATGAGTGTGTTTTTTTAAATATTTTTATTGTTTTTGTTTTCTTTTGGCTGGGTTGGTCTTTTTTGTAATTATATTTGTGAAAAAAAAATAAAAATTTATTTTTAATAATTCTCAATGATTTTTGTTTTTATCTGTTATTGTATTTGTATATGCCAATAAAGGTTGTCTATCTATCATTAAAAATTTTAATTCAATCTATATTCAATTACCCTATCAAATTTATGTTGCAGCTGCTAATTGCATTTTAGATAAAACAGATTATGACATAAGATTGTGACTGTATTGAAATAAAAATATTTAAAATAGTTCTAAAACGATAATAACGTTAATATGTTGCTCCAAGAAGGTGCAGTAAATTTGGCGCACGTCATGGCGCTACAAATTTTTTTTCTAAAACGATCTTATTCTAGTATATAAAATATTTGTCTACTACCATTAACATTCCAAAATCTGGTGCATGGCCTGTCATTCCAAACACCGTCGTCTTCAAATAACGCTCATGTCCAGCGAGATCAATAAATGTTATCACTTTCGAACTCCGTTCGCAAATTTTTACCCAATCCAGAGATCCATGCTCCGGTCGATTTACCACATTACCTATATACATAAAACAAATTATTGTGCCAAACTTCAATTTAGATTAGAAAAGGGAGAAAACCCTCACCTCGATCATCGAATCCAAGAATATCATTTCCCACTGAACTCGTCCTGCCCGATTCCATTTCGTGTTTATGTCGAAACAAACGTTGTCGAGCATAACCTCGCCCATTGTCAAGTTCGCCATGTGTAAGAACACCTAAAAGTGTCGACTTACCAGCATCAACATTTCCCACCACGGCTACTCGAATCTCAAGAAAGTCTTACAAAGAAAAAACAGTGATATAGTAAAAATATAATATAATGACCACATGCAAAGTAACAGAATGCGATAGACGCAATTATACATAATACACCGGCGCCGATCAGCAACATATAGGGCATTATTGAAATATTAGTCATCAAAAAGTTTTTGAACAGAAATGAGTACTGAATTATCTCACTTTATTAAACGATAATTGGTGGCAATCAAAAACAAAAATCAGCACAGGAAAAGAAAAGTAAAAATTCTGAAACCAACATGTTATTTTTCTTTGTTCTGAATCTGATAACAATATTTTATTTTTCTGATTGCAGACACTTTATGGATACTAAAGAATTCTTGTGAAATAATAATACTTGCTACATTTGTAACAAAATAGTTATCTGATTTATGAACATCGTTTCCAAGAAAAGCTACTCGATTTTCTTGAAAATAAAGGCAAAACTGTATTGGTCGTTGAACAGTATTGCACATTTTGTATCATGTTCTCTTAATTTGTGATATATTGTTTTAAGATTCAAGTTAAAAAAATTAATAAACACCAAATGAAGCCGGCAAATACCGGGTAAGAGTAAGACATCCCAAAAGTGATAAAGGGCGAAATATATCAATACACGGGCAGCACCAGGTTATCAGTTAAGAAATAAAAAATAAAAATAAAATATAGACGTATATAACACTCAATGCACTCACCGCTTTCGTCCAAAACTCTTCTTATTAAATATTGCGCTATTGTGCCACCGGTTTCTTTACGCTCACGCAATTTAACGCAACTACATGCAAGCGTAGTAGCAAGCGATTGCAACGTTGCAACTGCAGCCTCCATTTCATCATCTTTCAGGCCATTATCACCCCCATCGTCAGCGCCACCAATCTTAACAAATTTTAATTATATTTTATTGGACTATATTATTGAGTTCATAAAAAATGTATTCTCCCGAAAATAAAAGATATGTTTATTAAATATGTAAATCCTTGCATGCAAATGTTAACTATTAAAGAAAAATATTTCAACTCTCATTTATTTCAAACTTACTATTATTTACAATGCATTTCGCAAATTTAAATTCAATCACGTATTTATTACGAGAAAAATAATTATATGGGAAATTAGAGATATTCTCTTCAATCATTACTGCACAACTAGATTACTTTGGTGTAAAAGATTTTTCAAATTGGACTCAAACATCTTAAGGTTAAAGTTAAAATTGCTTCCGCCGGATCCTTTGAATTTGATTTAAAACGTCGAATATCGTAAGTACACTTCAAGCTTTATACCGTATACCTTTCATACTATCTAAATCCGTAAATCTAGAACACTTATATGAAGCATTGCTTTTTTGCAATACATTTAAATGCAAGTCACTAATGCAAAAGCTAATGATTCAATTTTTTACTATGAAATAAATGAAAAATAAAATGTACTAGACTTAAAAATACCTCTAAAATAACTTCCCCACGACCTTCCCCAAGTTGTTGGGTAAGGCGTTTCAGTAACAAATCATATTGCTCCTCCGACGGACTGACCAGTATAGTTCTTCCAAGTATTTGATCATACTCCAATATAACTTTAGATGATTTCTCCGCGAACGTACTCAGAGCCTCCTTTTTTATAGAGCTAGTATTCATTGTTATTGATATATTTGTTCAAAACCACTGAATGTTAAGTAGACGGTTACATTACCTATAAATATTGTATAATTATTTTAATTTATTTCATTTATTACTTACATTAATATATAAATGCTTTCTGATGCAACAATGAGTTAAGACAATAAGAAGGTGCAATTTAATAGATGAAATATTGCACAATTTATATAGATTTTGCCAATTTTCTTATAGGGCCTAACCTCAACTCATGTAAATAATAAATGGGCCACTTAGTTCCAGAAATTGATGTAATATCTATACTAACCATCCTTTAACAATATTAATTTTTCAAAACAGTACGTAAATTATATAAAAACAATAAAATTAAAATAAGTCGTCCAAATATATATTAACTTTACACTAGTAAATAATCCATATGTTAAACTTAATTTTTTATATAAAATGGTCTTTATTATGTAAGTTACTAGGCAATTATTAATTGTACAATTAAACACTCAGTTTAAAGCATACCTAAATCGTATTTACTATTATAGTATTATCCAACAAAACAACTTTTAAACTACATTTTACTTGTTTTTATATAATAATTAACAACAAAACGTACGGTGGCAATCTGGCAAGAATGACATTTCACATTTATCACTATAGAGCATAGAGAACAATTTCTCTTACAAAATAGAAACATACTTTTCTCAGAGATGGCGCAACAACATTTTGTTACGATTGTTACAAGCAGGGACCCATACCGTTATTCTTTCCGTCCCAGTTCGGTAAAGAAAAAATATAACGATTCTGTTTCGGTTCAGCTCCTATTCTAATATTAGCAAATTAATGTAAATCACTATTATTGTTATTAAGGATTATTATTATTAAATACATCCACACCGTCCGTATCTTTCTCTACACAGCTTTTCGCTAGCTTATGGTGCTCACAAGCATAATTAAAACGTCAAAGGCGAATATTTCCCCCATACCATGTTAGCAAGCCCTCGGAGTTATGTTTATAATATTTATAACAATAAAAACTTAAAAACAAAGTTGTAGCGTTTTAATAGAGTTAATACATTATATAGTTCTAATAGACTACAGAATTTCAAATTGTAAATCTAAAATGCGGACATGTAACTTACAAGCTCTCATTTAGTAATCTACTCGATTGAGTTTTCAAGTTTTTGTATATAAATAGTTAGTTTATTTGTCTTACTCTACTTACTCCGAGTAAAAAGAGTAAGTCTCTGGCATTTATTTGTCTTAATTCATTACTCTCTTTGCGTTTGTTTGTAATAGAGTTTACTCTTTGAACATGTTCTAAAGTACTTTACTTACACCTACTAAATAGCAGGAGTAAAAAGAGCAACGGAACATAAGAGGTTATGTTAATTTGTTATTGAAAATTTGTTAGTGAAGAGGATGATAAATCCTAAAGCCACCTTCAAATAAACTCTCCAATCTTCTTAAGTATACAATTCTCAGGGGAGTGGAGTATTAGTGCGGTACAAATCCTACACTGTTGGATGCACCGGGCACCGTTGGCCTTTTGAAGCTTTCTTCACTTCCACGCAAAACAAAAAAAAAGAGCTACGGAGCATAAGAGATTTATCAATCTGTTGTTATTGAAAAAATGACAAGCCCATGCCAATTTATTTGTCCGTTGTTTAGAACCAGTGCGGACTTAACTTTGTGATATCACGAGAGTTTCCATTTTGTTTTTAGAGTAATACAAATAAACAAAGCTATTGTCGTAATGAAATACACGCTAAACAAAACATTTCTGTTGCATTTTAAAACACCACTTAATAAAGCGATTTAAATATTACGTTAATTATCAACTGTCTTAATTCCAAAGTAATCTCAGAATGATTTAGACATATTTAACATTATTTATCTTCACACGAATGCATACTACGCATCTAGTGACTACTATACACACCACGTATTATACAATTTCTTATCCGGTTATTCTTTGTAAATTCTTTGTAAACGTGTGTCGTCAAACTCATTATAACTAAAGATATTATTTTAGAAATGACAGTTGTGCGTACACAATAATACAAGTTATGCAAATCAGCCAATATTACAAATCAACCAATAAATTTCAAAATTCAACCAGACTATTTTTGATTTCTATGAAAGTTTATGAGAAAAAATTATTAGGTAACGAATTGTGCTTTGGAACTATGTTGTTTTCGATGAAACCTGCGTAAAATTCTTGAAATATATTAATACGATTGATTCCCTTCTTCATCAATTCTCATTTGGTTTATTTATTATTGGTTCATTCCATGCCAAATCAACCAGTCACTCAATCTGACCATCTTCAATTTTTATGAAAATTTCATGGATTATTCTCTCCAATGATATAAATGAGAATATATTTTTAGAATTTCTTATCTTATTGAGTTTTGGTGTAATAAATTTTTAAATTTTGGGAAAATAATAATTTTTTGGCATGCATTACCATTTTAATTCTTGAATTACTCAAGTTCTATTAGGCCTACATAGACTTTTTATACCTTATTTTAAAGGGAATTTCATAGGGTTTAATAGAGATGTTACACATGAACATGTCTGGTGAAAAACATTTTTTGAATTCAAAAAATTTCAATTAATTTAAGATGGTTTCTTGCAAAATATACGTTTCTTGCAGTGCTATAAGCTGTAAATCCTAAAATTTACAGAGTAGGATCTCTATGGGATCAGGATATATCATAAAAATAATTTTATTAGAAAAAATGAAAAAATAGAGTTTTTTTCAAGTTAGCGCATTTAAATATTCTTCAAAAAAATATATGTTCTGTGTAATATTATTAGCTTCCAATCTTAGTATTTTTACATAATTGTTTACTAAAAATTTTTATTTTTATGCAAAAATAGTAAATAATTATATAAAAATACCCTAAAAATACTAAGATTGAAAGCTAATAATATTGCACAGAACATGTATTTTTTTGAATAATATTTAAATACACTACCTTCAAAAAAATTTTTTTAAATAAATTTATTTTTGTAATATCTCCTGATCCTATGGAGATCCCACTCTGTCAATTTAGGATTTATAGCTTATATCACTGCAAGACACATATATTTTTCAAAATTTCTAAAAACACCTTCTTAAAAAAATTCTAGACATTTTGTAAAATAAAAAAAAAATTATTTATCTTCACACGAATGCATACTACGCATCTAGTGACTACTATACACACCACATATTATACAATTAGTATATACAACAAAGTAGCTTTTATCAACGAAAAAATTTCTCATGAACCGATAAACAAACAGGAACAAAGTTCGGTTCCGGTTTGCGTTCCGGCATAAATATCGGTTTTTTCGGTTCGAGTCCTTGGTTAAAAGCGTATGATGATAGTTTATGCTCCCAAACATCCAGTAAAATATTAAATACTAAATATAATAATGAATGTGAACGTTACACATGTATGTTTGTTGCTCAGCGGGCCATTCACGTTAAAACGGTCGCAGGGACAGTCCTATTTAGACACATATCTTGCGACTCGGTCGGTCCTCCAAAAAAATGTACAGTCGTTGAAGTCATGATTGTTTTTGATCGATAACAAGGTTTTCAAGTTAAAGAAAAGTGTTGTAAGAAAAAGTAATTCCTTGTTTTTACATTTATTTATTCACTACCGGTTTCGGCTTTGGCCATTGTCAGGTGAAATGTAATTAAAATTTCATATCTCAATTACATTTCACCTGATGATGGCCTAAAGCCGAAACCGGTAGTGAATAAATCAGAGAGAAAATTCACAAGGTAAGTAAAATTTTTATAAGTTATAAAAAGTTATTAGATTTGTCATTTGTAAAATACAATTATTTATCTAGTATATGGTATATCAGAATTATTTATACATATACTATATCTCAGTCCCCACTGTTAACATAGAAACATTATTAGCAAAAGATAGCCAAAATGGTAAAATTCATTGCAAAATGTTATTGAACACTATCTGCTTATGCGTTTTTTCTACGAGTTAGTTATATCATGTTTGTTTAAGATATTATCTTATGTATTACATTTTAAATTTATTGTTCAATCGTTATAGTAGAATCTTTTCTCACATTGAAGACTTGTAGATCGCAAAAATTCTAAACACTACATATTTTTGTGTAAAATACTATTATTTAGATATCTCTCTAATAAGCTATCTATATGATACTATATGTTATATTTTCTTGTGTATTATATTATTAATATTTTAATGAATGTTCTGCCATCTAGTGGTTGTGTTTCGAAATAGGTACTATACAATATTTTATAAAATTAGAACTAGTGCATCTAAATTGACAAAGTTTTCCATCTGTGGAGGGCAGATGGTGGTGGGGTATTGTTTGTTGTGATTGTCAAAATATATAGATTTAAATATTTATAATATACAATCGTCGAGGTCGTGAGCGAGTGGTTAAAATACATGACTACCACTGCAAAAGTCCTGGGTTCGATTCCCAGCGTAGACGATAGTTTGCGTTGATAATTGAATCTAGGCAACACACGATACGAGGTTGATAAATATAGGAGGAGGAAGGCGCGCAACTATAATTAATTTATCATGCACATCGATATAGTGGTAGATGTAAAACTTCGGTCCAGTGTGTGCGGGTTTGTACGCACTATAAAGATCTCTTTATGAGTTAATCAATAAAGGTTGGTAAAGACGAAATTATCTGATACTCCTCTACCTATCAGCGTCGATGGCAGAGACTCGACGTTAAAAAGTCGGGGTGATAAGCCTAAAAGGCAGAAATAGGCCGACTATAAATAAATAAATATTTTACAACAACATATTATGAGATAATCTATTTAAATAAATAATTACTTGATTACAACTTGAATCAGTTTAATAATGACTTAAAATAAGTATAATTTGTTAAGAATGGGTTCTGTAGGGCAACGGATGCTCTTAACAGCTTGGAGAAAAAAATCAAGTATATTTTTGGTGACCATACTTATTGCGTTAGTTTTTTATGGTTTACAGTACACAAACAAACCCAAACTTGTAATTGCCGGTGATAGAAACATTCTAATATATAGCAATGAACATCCGGGAGCTTTAAATAATTTTAAAGAAACCATACAATATCCAGATGATAAAAATAAATATGAGGGTGATACAAAATCGTTAAGTTACAGTATTGGACATAATAGAGATCTTGAACAGCAACTAGGTGTACCTTTTGTTAATTTAAATAGTAAAAATCCTTATATACCCCCACAACGTATAGTACATTTTGATTTGAAAGGTGCTCCACCAAAAATTTCCTTTCTAAAGAAAGTGTTCCATTTTATTAAAAATTTAGGAGCTACAGGGATTTTATTAGGTAATAGAGTACTTCATGCGTAGAGTAATTCATTCGTGCTTATTATATTTTGCAAATATTTTAGAATATGAAGATATGTTTCCTTATAGCGGTTCTTTAAAAGTAATATCCGCTAGTAATGCATATTCCAAAGATGATATTCGAGATCTTCTAGCTACCGCTCGGGAATTGAAACTCGAAGTCATACCGTTAATTCAAACATTTGGACACATGGAATTTGCTTTGAAACATAAGAAGTTTTCTAATCTTCGTGAAGTTTCTGGTAGTCCACAAGCTCTGTGCCCAAGTCGGAATGCTTCGTTGGATTTTGTTAATGAAATGATTCAACAAGTAAGCAACAGTTTTTCTGACATAATTTGAAATCATTATTAAAAGAGTCATTTTCTTACAAGTATTATGTTAAGGATTTTGACTAGGCATTTTCTTAGTAAGTACATGAATGAAAATAACTATAATACAACTAAGAATATGTTCTTGATTGTATTATAAATAAGACAAAATAAGTTTATTCATGTTAATATCACAATAGTGCCTACAACTTTTGTAGGTCTTCTATTCAGTTATATATCTTATGGTATATAATACAGTTAGGAAAGATATATGATTTATATTTAAAGGATTTGAGATTTTTACCTCAATAAGCCTTGATTATATACAGATGATTAGAAAGTACACAAAAGAAAGTGTTGTAAATAAGGAACATTTTTGTTGAAAAATATTTCATGGTCTCAAATACGACAAAAGTTGATATTTTTTCCTTCTCTTGCATAGTCGGCTTTACGAGGGTGTGAGGGGGAATAAAAGTATATCTCATTGCGTCATAATAGGTAATAGGTAGTTAAAAACAGTTTTCTTTGAGAAACCGTATATATGTTGGTCACTGATCATGAGATGGTAATGGCCATCGACTATCACTCTAATTAAATTGTAGTTCCTGCAATTCCAGGATGAAAGAATTGATCCAACTTTCCGACATCCCAATACGTCACACTTAAAATATAAAATACCATTTATAAAAAATATTGGTCCGAAAAAAACTCAAATATAGAAATTTAAGCAAAAAAAAAAAATGGTACTTGAGGGTAAAAAATTCATACTTGATGGTTTAATCTTCAAAATAATCCGTACCCCTCCGTCGCACGCTCAAAGTTGATGACTTCGCCTATGTTCTTCTTTTTATGTGTGTTAATGTATGTGTAATGCGTGCTTGTGTTTGAACTTTTCTAAATACTGCTACTCCCATGATCTTAGAAGAGCCGATAAAGCCGCATAGGAAAGAGTTAGATCGGCAGAAAGACCTCAACAGTTAGGAGTACCAGATTTCAAGTTATTCCTCGCGGATGAAAGTGACAATCTGCATTTTTTCGGAATCTTATGGACAATTAACGATTTTGACATGTCATTTTTAATTTTTAAATTTCATTTTGGGCATTTAGTATAATAAACAATAGAACAAAAATATGATGACTTATTATGACGTTCAGAATGTGAAAGATAGGGTGACGATCACCTACGATTTTTTTACCTTGTCATTGAGATTTTTTTGAAGTGTACAGTTGCAGTTTATAAAATAAAGCGACCATGTCTGTTTTATATTCTTAACAACGATTATTAACTTTTTTCGTTTTATTTTTTAGATCCTTTCGGCCCATCCGCATATTCGCTATTTACACATCGGCTGCGACGAAGTATTCCAGATGGGCGAATGCGATCTTTGTCGACTGGAATTACATGAAACATTATTTCTACGACATGTACAGAATGTGGCAACTTTGGTACGGGATAAACGTCCCGATCTAAGAATTATTATCTGGGATGATATGCTGAGGCATGTCGGTGCGCAATTGATGATTGATATGAAATTGGGTGATTTAGTTGAACCTATGGTATGGGTATATGCCGAAGATATCTATAGGTAGAGTATATATTTTATATGAATGATATTTTGTTCCATTGATAATGTTAGAGTTCTTTGCTTTTTGGGTTCTCAAATTATGGCAGCACCAGAATAAATAAAACAATAACCTGTGTAAGATCTTTTGTCCAATTGACAAGAAGCTCAGTCAGCGCCCACAAAACAATACAATGGCATTAACGAACCGATTAATTTTTGATACGGTATTTTAGAATCGACGGTGTCAATCTTGTTTAATTTCAAACCAGGTTCCATTGTACAACCAACTGGTTTACAATCCTGCATGTTAAATTTCTTTTATAGATTATCAAAATATGATGATTGTGATATGGTAATATTATTTGATTTTTGATTTACTTCCGTACCAAGAAAATACTTTAACATTTGTAAATCTCGCATTTTAAAAGTATTTTTGAGACACGTTTATATATATTCCATCTGCGTTTTATTCGATGATGCCAATATTATATCGCCGACATATATTCCTACAATGAATTTTCTCCTAATCTTGTTCTCCTATTCTCCTATAAGAGAATATATACAAGGATCTTGACAAAGTTTAAAACCTAATTGGTTTAATTTTTGATCGAGATGTTTGAACCATAACCTCCACGATTGTTTTAAGCCATATATATATATCTGTTTTCTTTAGTTCCGTTTTCAAATTTTCTAAGATGAATATTGCCTTATGAAATAATACTAAATTTTCACTTTACTCTCTTCTAACATTATTTCATTTAAATATTGTTCAAGGTTATCTGGTTTTTTTTATACTTATCTTTTCATCTAGTTCTCCGTTTAAAAATGCTGTAGAAATATCAATGTGATTCAATTCCATATTTTCATTTGCAGGCATAGCGATTAATAGAGTAATGAACTGAGTTTCGCGACCGGAGCGAATATCTGATCATAGTCCATTCCCTGTCGCTGAAGAAAACCGCGTGCAACCAACCTGGCCTTTTTACGTTCTAATGTTCCATCTGCTCCAATTTTTTTAATATAATTTTCGAATCAATTGTATTAATATTTGGTTCAATGTTTACAATTTTCCAAGTATCATTTTTTAAATGAGCTTTAATTTCCATTTTAATGCTTCTCTCCATTCAGGATTTCGTGGATCATTATCTTCGCTATGGATGATATCGTCAACGTAACACGACATATCATACTGTGCCGTCCAAAATTGGTGGTCTTCTTATTCTCTGAGTTTCATTTATTTGTTCATCCATATTTATGTTATCTTCATATTGTTTTGGAATTATTATTACTTCGCACGTACTATCTTGTTTCTCCTCAGGAGTTTCAACAATTGGTTCATTTAGTTCACATTCATCTGTATTATCTTCAATCAAAAATTTATCCATTTTATCGTTTTCAGTTTTAAAATATTGATCATCAACTACTTTTACATCCCTAACTATTTGTATTTTCCTTTGATATTTCCGAATATCCCATAAACATTCCGCTTTTTGTTTTTGATTCTTTGAACTTATCCCTATTTAATTCTTTATCCAATACAAAAGTTTTTGATCCAACAGTCCAAATATGTTTAACTGATGGATGATGTTCAAACCATCTATAAAAAGTAGTGTCGTTATTTAAGGCTCTGTGTCTGGTCCTAATACATAAATAATTTGCTGTATTTATTGTCTCTGCCTAAATCTTGATTTCTATATGTGACTCCAGCAATAAACACCTAGCTTTTTCCTATTTTTCCTAAAGTCCTATTTTTTCTTTCAGCCAGACCATTTTCTTGTGGCGTATAAGCTACGGATAATTGTCTTTTTATGCCGCAATCCTTTAGATAATTTTCAAATATTTTATTGCAGTATTCAGCCGTATTCAGCCCTTCTTCCAATATCCGTTTGTAAAAATTTTATTTGCTTACCAGTGAATCTTTCTACTTCTTTTTTAAATTCTTTAAACTTTTTAAAAACCTCGTACTTTTCGTTTCATAAAATAAATTTTACAATATCGTGTATATTCATCAGTGAACGTTACAAAATATTTTGCTCCGGCCGGCGATAAATGTCGCATTGGTCCACAAACGTCGGAATGAATAACTTCTATTCTTGTTTAGCTCTAAATTCACTATTCTTTGGGAAAGGTAGTTGCTCATTTTGCCACTAATACAAATTTCACAATCCGGAAGTATTTCACTTATATCAAATTCCAAGCCAGCCATTAAATTATTTTTTAAAGAAAATTTAAGGTCTGTTTCATTCATGTGGCCCATTCTACGATGTCATGTTTTTATTTTATTTTCGACACATTTACTGGCTGTTTCTTGACTTGTGTATTTTGATATATTGTCTAAGTAATATAACCTATTTTTTTATTACTTTTAATATAATATTTCCATTCTTATCAGTTACAATTGGATCTGTTTTTTTAATTTGACATTAATGTGCTGCCACTATCTAAACACCAGATATGTTTGTTATTAAATAAATCCTCCTTTAACTTTTGGGTTTTTACAGTTTCGAGCAAAATGGCCAATTTTTCCACAATTAAAACATGATTTGCGGTTAGATTGTTGAAAAAATGATCTATCCTCAGTTGTATACCCTTTATTGACGAATTTTTATTGTCTCATTTTGGATAACGATAAAAACCATTCTTATTTTTGCTAAATAATGCACCTTCACTATTATGATTTGATAAACATTGTTTTTTGGATCTCAATTTTCCAATTTTAATATTTGGATCATCAGTACTCGCTAAAGTATTTCTCGTCTCGATAGCAATTCTAAAATTTGCAAATGATCTCGGTAATCTGTATAACATGATAATGCTTAATAATTCATCATGAATATTAATATCCATATCTTTTAATTTGTCTATTATATCCGTGAAAGTATTTACATGGTCACGTATGTTTCCATCCTCTTTCATTTTATGTAAAATTAAATGTTTTAATAATGTTGCCTTTCTAGCAAGACCCTTTCTTTGATATATACCTTCCAAAGTATCCCATAAATGTTTTGATGTTTCACAATTTTTTTACTTGCTTCAATTTGTATGGTGATGTTATTAGTAATAAATCGGATTTTCCATTTAAATCTTCTTTTAACTATTTTTCAATGTCATTAGGATCCGTCGGTTTTTTTATTGTACCATTTACATAGCCCCTACTGTTGTTTTTAATTAATACTGCTTGAGCTTGGGCTTTCCAAGTGTCAAAATTATCCCTCTTTCAGTCAATATCATGATTAATGTTTCCGTATAT
>WYDF02304360.1:0-15377 GCA_009867245.2 Adranes taylori | reverse complement strand
TCTGTAAATTTGGAAAATCTAGGGTTAAACATAAACGCCGAAAGCCTAACACATTTAAGATTCGCAGACGACATAGTCCTAATATCAGATCGCCTCGACCATGCTATGTTTCGACCATGCTATAAAAGTTCTTTGATGAGTTAAGCGCAAATGAAATGGACTTTAAAAAAGGGGGCCAACATAGAAAGCAAAAACTAGCAAGTGAATCAGAAAACTTTAGTTCTTATAGTCTTCATGATGACAGTGCTTCTTATAGCGGCTCGCTCTTTACTGTAACTGGAAGTGAATCTGAAGATATCGATGAAGAAGTTGGTGCCATTGAGCCTGCAAAGAAACACTACTGATACCGGACCTAGAATCCCTAAAACGTAACTTAGAAGAAGGTGACTTTCAACCCAGGTGAAAAAATCAACCCATTGAAGCTAATGAAACGGGGACATGTCAATGTTCCTGAGATGGCTGTTTACGAGTTAGAATGAAACGTTTAGCATTCAAAAGTCATAAGTACATAAATAAAGTTTTCTCTTGTTTTTCATATCTACAAATTTCACCCTGCTGAGAGTATTTAAATATGTAATTATATATTTAAATATGTAAATAAAATTGTTCTTGCTAATTTGCAGTGTCATTTCATTAGCAGATTCTTGGGCAAGGGATTACAATAGTTCAACTTCTCAATTGTATTCACTTTCATAAAAATAAGTGAGTGGTTCAAAGAAACCCCGAGCAGGACTTACTTTGTTCCAAAATTTTAAAAATAGTAAAAAATTTAAAAAAGGAGAAATTTGTTTTAAAACAATTACAGTTTATGTCCTTATACTTTGTTCATTGGTTAAAACTCAATTTGGACGTTGAAAGTCCATTTATTATATTTTTTATTATCGAATATGTAAGAGAAGACATGAAAAAGTGGCTCAAAGTAGCCTCGAATGACGATATATTAAAGAAGTTTGAAGAATTACGTCAGAAGGTAGATTATAGTAAAAAACAGAATTGACAGTAAAATAGGCAAAATAAACATTTGCTGCTACACACTCTGTACACACTGAAGGTGCTAAAACGGTAAAGGAAAGAGAGATATGACAAATAAGAGAGATAGCAAATAACGACTATTATTTACGCGCAATCCTGTCTCATCATAACGTAATATGTATCAAGTTATTCATAAAAGACTCCAAGTGCCTTTTAGTTTCCATCATTCCATTCTAATTAATGATATGCTTAGTCTACAAAACACCTAAGAAATAGTACTACTTCCTAAGTTTGTTCATAAGCTTGCAATGTTCGTTTTTCAAATTAAATTTATCTTTGCGCAACACACAAACACTGAAGTTTCATACAACGGAGTTTTATTACCCTTCATATACAGTAAATGCTCGATTATCCGACGTAATGCCGGCAGGGGGTACCTCGGATAATCTAAAACTCGGATAACACGGACTCTGTCAAAAATCGAGAGGGAAACGAATGGCAAACTTGGTGAAATGAATAAAAACGTGGTCAAAGATGTGAAAAAAGTTATTTCTTGAAGAAGTCCATAAGTGTTTTCTGTTTAACGGAACTCGCTCGCTTCTTTGCCGCCATTTCAGGCAATCGTCGAAGCAGCAGAGGGTCTGGTGAAGTTGTATCTGACTGTTGCTCTAGATACTCGATGGCCTTTTCTATCGCTTTGCATCCTTCACTGTGGCTGCTTTTCTTATTCTCCATTTCAATGTCTTTATTGTCACTTTCACTTTCTACAGCATCTACATACACTGCCTCTACTATCATCTCATCATTCACTTCCAATTGTTCGTCTGTGTTGATCCACTCGGCTACATCGTTTTCAGTAATTATTTCATCTGCCAATCTTTGAGCTAGCTTTGCAAGGCTCAGGTTGTCTTCATGATCATGCTCTATGGGCGAAGTTTTTTGATTTTACGTGACGTTTAATAACTTCTTCCACGACTTCTCTGACCTTTTCACCTCGTTCCATGCCTCAGTTGACATGTAAACAACATCTTTCATTGTGTGTTTTAAGAGTCTGTACGACGTCGTTTCCTTCATCAATTGCGCTAATGAGGCTTTTCAAAAGTTTGCGTTTATAGTTACGCTTCCAGTTTTTCAACACACCTTAGTCCATGGGCTGGAGAAGAGGCGTGAAGTTCGGGGGTAAAAACATGGTTTTAATATCGCCAGAGACCATTTCTTTTGTATAAGGATGAGTAGGGCAGTTGTCCATTACTCAAAGCGCTTTCCGAGGCAGGTTGTTTTCATTTAAAAACTTTTCAACTTGTTGCGCAAAATCCGTGCAAAACCAGTCTTTAAACATTTTAGCGTCCATCCATGCATTTTTCTGACTTTTGTACAGCACAAACAGGCTAATAATAGACACATTTTTTACGGGGCTTGGCAGATTTCCCAATCATCAATAATTTCAACTTACAATCCCCGCTAGCATTAGAACAAGCCATGAGTGTGGGCCTATTTTTTTACCTTTTAAAACCAGGAGCGGGAGCCTCTTTTTTAGAAGCAAGTATTTATGTAGGAAGCATACGGTAGTTCAAGCCCGTTTCGACAGAATTAAAAATCTGTTGAGGTAAATCCTTGAACTGTAGTACGATGGCATGATTGGATGATAACTTCTCACCAGAAATGTTTGGCTCCATGATTCCAAACCTTGTTTTCCTGAGATGGAGCCACCCTCTGCTTGTTATAACTTCTTCTTCTCCGCCTTTAAACTTTTCGTGGAATTTAATAGCCTTTCCTGAAGCATAGGCCCACTTCCTTTGCTGCGGAGCTGTGTAAACCACATAAACAAGGCACTTTAATATTTTTCAAACTCTTCACTTTTCATAGTTTTTCGTGTATCGCTCTCGTTGTCTTTTTGCGAACACCATTTTTCGATTTCAGTCCGTTTTCTCCTACGGTCAGTTCTCCCACACCTAAATCTGAAGCCACTTTTTAAGTGTCTCTTCTTTATCGAGTATATTGATATCTTGTAATTTAGTCTCCACAGACACAACAGTCCTTTTGCGTTTAGCACTCATCACGTAACCAATACAAACAAATCAAAACAAACTGTAAATAAACTGTTCACTATCACAATGAAAAAGCAACTGATGTCAGTGATAATAGGCAAACGATCTATGTGGGCCGCACCCTACCACTACAATCCCTGCGTGTGTGCGCCGTAGCTATTTTTACACTACTGTGACTAATACAAGTACAGTACAGTATTGTACTACGCAGTACAAAATTTTATAATTTTTTTTTGGGACTACATATGTTGCGTATTCTGGCCTCCCCGAATTAGTCAAGAAGAGCAAACGACTTATTGTAGCATATAAATTTCCGTGGCACAAATCTACATCCGTCTCGCCATAGTAAACAGATTGTCAAAAAGATAAATTACCATCTTACGATCATTGAATTTGATACAGGCTGATCTTCTTAAAATTAGTTTACAATTGCATAAGTTCCTCAACAACATACTTCGGTTAACCCGGATCTCGGTTAGTCGGGACTCGGATAACCGTGGCTCTACTGTACATTCCTTTCAAGTGGGTGGTATGCTGTAATCCCATCAGGCCCAACTAGTTTGTTAGTATGAAAAATACCTACAAATATTTATATACCGAAGTATATAAGAATAAATTAAAGGAAGATAATCTTTTAGAATCAGTTCAGTCTTGTGCAGTGTTCCTTCTATATTTGGTGAAATCTAAATCATATTTCTGCAAACGTTTACGAAATGAAGGTAATGTAGATCATTAATTATCTTTATACATTCATTTAGCGTAAACATTATTAAGCGCAATTTTTCAGTTATATATTTTTAAACTAAAATGTTTATGTATTTAATTTTATTTAATGTAGATCATTATTTCTCAACTAAATTTATGTTACGGATTAATTTGAGGAAGCATATGTTTTTAATAATAATTTCCGGACCAGTCACCTAAATATTTCAAATAGTTAATATTAAACATCAGAATGTTTTTAGTAAAAATCGTGGACTTCATCGCCCTCCCCTGGAAGGAGCAAAGAATTTCTCATAAATTTTTTTTTTATTTAAAAACAAGCTGGAAGTATCCGCGACTCCATCTTTCATATACCAGAAGTCGAAAGTTTTACTAAATACTAAATGAGTTAAAGATTAATCCATTTAGGCTTTATTATGTTTTAACTTTTAAACTTCTCTCCATTCACTTAGCTCATTTATTGTTTCTCCATTAAGGCGTTCAAAGCAAAAATACGTACATGAACAATTAGAGAAATACTAGGGAATCTAGGCAACTACAAGGAAACACAAAAACGTAGATGGAATTCCAAGAAAATGCAATTAGATATACTTCGCAAAAAGACCCTTTATCATTTCATCCACCTTGCTCGGGTTATTGAAGTTTGGAATTTCGATTTGTCTTTGCATATGCCTTCTGCCTTGATTAATTTCTCGTCTTAAAACAGCTTTTGGTATATCATGTCAAGCTACTGTAACTCTTCCCATTCATCTTCCATCTCCCAGCACATGTAAGTTGTACATGTAGGTACACAAGAATGTAGAATTCATGTCACATGAAGAGAGCCACTCCTTCCGTCGCTCACAAAAGGATAGATTGCCCCGTTGTACAAAAAAGGGACCACCTGAACGATCGCATCACCCGTCCAAACCTTTGCCATCGACATCCACCAACATCCATACAAGAAATGCCAACCAAACAGACACAATGCATGAACAACACGGAATAGTTGCCAAAAAACTCCATCGATGGCCCGGATAGGTCACAGTGAGTCCGATAGCACTCCACGCAGCCCGGCCATCAAAATATTGGACAGTCCAACGATAGATCCAACAACCCGCACCCGCCCGAAGTCTCACAATGTCTCACACTGCCTTTTCCCCACCTCTCAAACCTGATATGATTGTTGCCGAACTGCGAATCCCCCACTGTTTGATAGGTATAATCACGAGAATTCAACCCTCCTTCCCCACATTTATCCCTGAAGCCACTGTGTGTTGGCCCTTTCACTCCATGCGGAACGACCGCGCCAAAATAAAAGAGAAGGATAGCATGAAAACAACATTGAAACCCATGGTATGCCCAGATTTTGGTCAAATTGTGTTGGCACTTTGCCCCCCAAAGCACAAGCAGCCAGAATAGGGCTTCACACGACTGCAGCCTCGTGCCAAACTCACAACTCAGCTCCCAAACCTAATCTGGACCAAAATTGGACAGCGATCCCAGAATGCATGACAAGACAATCCCCACTCGTGTTACCAAACACTTCACATGCACAAAACTATATTGCAACAACAGGCCCACGCTCGTCACAATCCCATCATACAATGAAACTACATAATCTATTGAAAATTGATAAATAAACAAAACACAAATCACATATAGAAATTTGTGTCAACAACACAGGATCTATGTTTCCTGAATGCAAGCAGCACCAAACTCCCCAACAGAATAAACAGGTTGCTTCAACAAACATTGTTCCATTTTAAATCTCAATTCATGAACGCTCACGTCCCCTATGGCAGTAGGTAATAAACAGTTTATGGCACAAATAATTGGCTCCACCCCGCGTAGCCAGCAAAAGGACACACGCAAGTTACAGTCATGAATATCCCCATTTATTGTCAATAAGCCTCTATCATATTGACCTCCTACACACCTTGAACATTCCTGTATGCAGCTTTTGGTATTTCTTGACTTTTTTAAAATACATATTAGGTCCTAGTTCGACCCCTTCTTTTATTAAAGTTCTCAGTTATCACTTTTAAGAGTAATTCTCCATTCAATTTTTCAATGGTGTATGGTAAACTTATCTGACTGGGAAGTTATCTACTTTCTCTTGATATAAGAGGATCAGGCTAGTTCTTTCCAGTTTATTCTTGCAGGAATTTATCTTCTTTCAATCAACTATTCATGGTTCTAAAATCACCGCTGAGCATTTAGGTGCCACTAACGTCAGCACCATATTATACGGTGCTGACGTCAGCACCGTACGGATATTATGTAGTCCGTACGAGAAAGGAGGTTTTATTGTTTTGCATGGGCTTCAAAACGTTTCTAATTCTTCATAACTAAATAGCATATCCACTTTAGTTCAGTGTGTTTTATGTGCTAACTCTGCTTGTTCCAAATCAAGCGCCTATACTTTGCCCAGCTCATCTAAATCTGTGATTTTTTATTCGTCCCTTAACTTTTTGATTACCATTCTACCTTCAGTATTTGTTTTGCTCAATAAGTATCCTGCCATTGCTGCTGTTAAAACATCTTGCCGTTTCTGCTTCCATTTCTAGCAGTAGAGCCCTCTATTCCCTTATTTAATTATCTTCCGGCTCGGTTATTGTCTTAAAATTTGTAGTTTGGTCATTTTGTACATGGCAGGAGCATTTATTTCTTTTTTGGAACAAAATACAAAGCATCGGAATGAGGAGTTTTAAAAAATGTAGAAGAGTTTTAAAAGTTGTATTTCAAAAGTCTCCGAATTAGTAGTTTTGGGTTAAAGTGTTTGCAATGGTTAAGAAATTTTCAGCAAATAAACTTACCAGCACACAAATTTCTTCTCTGTCTTGTGCTTCTATTTGCTGCTTCTGTTACTTTCTTGACTTATGCTTTATCATGAATGATAGATTTCCCTTTTTGAAGCCCGTAGTGTTGAATTGTCAGCGAACTCCTTCGCAAGATAATTCTTTAGTTCAGCTACTTCTAGCAAAGTTATTAATTGAATAATTGATGCGGAAAGTTCTGATCTAAATCCCTCAGTTAGCCCACTTAATTTAGAATAAAACACTAGGCCGGACCATGGCTAAGTTGGACGTTCCGTTTAAATTTAATTGTGCCTTTCGTGGATGAGAACTTACTGATAACATCAAACCTTAACGATAGTCATAAGCCTTAATAATTCAGGCAGCAGAAATGTACCAGTAATTAAATTCTATTAGTCGTTAAAAATGTTTACATGCAATGCAGTAACATGCTCATTGATTCCCATACCTAAAATAAAGTATCCCTTTGCAATTAATAAAATAAATTAACACTTGAATAAAAGTGACTTTATGATTTGCTCAGTTACATCAAAGAAATGTTAAGATAGGTACTTACAGTTTTGCCGCTGTACACAAACTATTTATTTATTATTTTAGAGTAACGCACCATTATCTTATTTATTTATGTATATTTATTTTAGCTTTATCTTGATCAACGTACTTCTTACTAACAAAACTCGACTTTATTCATCAAAATTATACTCAAGTTAATTTATCTGAATTATTCCCAAAAATATTAATGCTAAGTACCGCGCTACATTAATATACTTAATAAATTTAATTTATCACACTTTAAATAGACATGAGTTTATTTTTTATTTAATTATTACTCTAATATTATTTTATTCCGGATTATTATTTCGCTACTTAGTTGGGCATTACGACCTTCTGCGGACGCCCTAAATTACTATCCCTTACTGCTGTGGGTGAACCGTTTTAATATTTTGAATGCTAAACATCTTGGAAATAATCTAGTTCCGTCGGAACTTAATCTATTTCTATATTGTAATTCTGAACTAATTAAGATGCTTTTAAAATGTATTCACGCTATATTTCAATTCATAACTAGAAACTTGAATGATTCTATAACTGTTAATTACTACTTCTCAGGCTTTCCGCTAGCATACAACATGTTTACTGTTAACAACTGTTCACAAGGTCTATGCATCCTGAATTTCTTGTATCTTTTATAAGTATTGCATGTTCAATCTTTCTAATCTCAAACTTTTTCTTTATTTCAGCGGTTACTCATTTGCCTAACGTTTGCAACATTAACAACAGCAATATACATTTTTCCACATACCTACACTTCATATTTGATACCTTTCGATTATTCCTATTATCCTCCTAACTACATTTCATATCCGCTTGCCCACTCACTATATTCAAGAGATTTTCCATCAAGAAATTATTACTCAACATCACCGGTAACATCTATTTCTACACGTGAAGCTAAAACGCCGGCTAGAATACCAACAGGGTAAGTTTATTACATTTCAAGTAATTGATACTGTATGTGTTCAGTAAACGGTATACACATGACAAATGAGTAGCTATGTTCAGTCAAACAGAACAGTGAAAATATATATAATATTTTTGAAGCAGTCTTCGTATAATTAAGATTTTAATTTGTTTTTATTTAGTAAAAATGTATGCATAGCAAATTAAAGGTTTCAATACGTTAAATGTCTTGTATGAAAACGATCGCCAAACAGTTTGCTGTAGGTCACGTTCAAATTTCAAATATTATATGTATGCAACTTAATACTTGGCGAATCAGGAGGTGAAAGATTCCTTGAAATATATTATAATTGCTTATATTCTACATACGCTTTACGTATATGCATTTAGATTAATATCAAAATATATTTGGTTCATCATCCAAATCCAAATGTTAAAAGAATGTCATAAACACAAACGTGTGACTTTTATATTTTCTAATTATTCACGTTATTCTAGTTTTATTCTGTTTATATTTGTTGAGTTTTGTTAATATAAGCGAAGTTGTTTTTCTGATTTACAATTACGAACTACGGTGCTTTGTTTATGTCGTAATTTTCCTTAAGTTTCCCTAAAACATACGCTGTGTAATTTTTTTGTTTTCTTTGAATATTTATTGATTTAAATTGAATGAATAAATAATGAGATAAATAAGATGATAGGAAAGAGGAGAGGGAAGAAAGGACGGGTCATTAATAGAAATGAGAATAATATGAAAATTGATGAAGAGGTGATTAAGAAGAAAAGGCTGGCAAGGGAAACCATGAGGAAGACAAGAAGGCAGAAGGCAAGTTGAGGTGAATATTTGAAAGCTAGGAGAGAGTGGAGAGAAGAAAGAAGAGGAAAGGGCTAAAGAAAGGAGAAGGAGAGTAGAATAAGAAGATATAGAGTAGATAAATGCATAAAGGGAGTGGAGGTATAAAAAAGGGAATTGCAGGAAGAAAGAAACAAAAGTGCGTATTGAGTATGGAGGAATGGGCAATAAAGTGTAAGAATGAAGCGAGTATAAGAGAAAGAGGGGGATGGGAGAGGATAAAGAATAACGTGGAAGGAATAGATAGTGGGGATGAGGATGTTGTGGAGGAGATACTGTGGAAGAGGTTAGAAGAGAAATAAAAATGATGATTAAAGGGGAGCAGCTAGTCCAGATAAAATGCCTGTGGGTGTTGTGCAATGTTTGAATGAGGATGGATTGGGAGCATTAGTACGAGGGATGAAAAATGTATGGAAAGGAGAGGATGGAGTGTCAGAGGAGTGGAAGAAAGGAGAAATTGTACCAGTGTATAAGAGAGGGAATAGAATGGATGTTGAGAGTTATAGATAAATAACGATAATGGATGGATTGTATAGATTATTTGCGAAGCCGATTAATATAAGATTAGAACAGGAAATGAGGAGGATGGAAATTTTATCGAAGACGCAAAGCGGCTTTGTGAGGTGTAGGATACCAGCAGATAATATAGTAATTATAAATTATGTGTAGAATCAGGAGATTGCTAAAAGAAAGAATATGTATTTGCTGTTCATCAATCTGAATGCTATTTCTGATATGATAGTGAAGAAGGTGGGTGAGACTGGAAGATGGAGGGATATTCAAAGGAATGACGAGAATGGTAAAGGATATGTATGAAAGAATGAAAGTTAAAGAGAGAGGGTGAATGCAGAGGTGTCAGCATGGTTCGAGACCCACAAAGGTGTGAGACAGGGTTGTATCCTTAATGCTACTCTTTTCAACATCTATTTAGCAGACTTAGAGGAGGTCATGAGAAAAGGCCAATCGGGGGGAATAGATATTGGGAAGAAAAAGGTGAGGTCTCTTACATATGCTGATGATATAGAATATATGACAAGTAGAAAAGAAGATATGGATGAAATGAGAGAGGGAATAAAGATATATATGGTTAGGACGGGTTTAGAAGTGAATGTGGAGAAAACAAAATTAATTACAAGAAGGGAGAGAAATAATGTAGAAAGGATGCGTTTAGTATAGGGGGATGTAAAATAAATAGGGTAAGGAAGATTAAATATCTGGGATTTGTTTGATCGCAAAATGGAAGGTTGATGGATCATATTGATGCGACGACAAAAAGGCAAGAGTAGCGATAGAAAGAATGAGAATGGTGTGGAAAAAAAGGTTGGAAGAGTCGTTAACAATGGGGATTAAGATAATTAATGCATGCGTGAACAGTATAATGATGTATGGAGCAAAGGTATGGGCGGTTGAAGAAAGAGAGATGTTAGAGAATGTACAGATTGGATGTATGAAAAGAATGTCAGGATTGGATAGAAATACGCCTTATTGTATAATGTTGCAAGAGTTAAACGAGAATAAAGTATGGATTAACGGAGAGAAAAGAATGGTGAATTTTGAGCGGAAAGTATCGACAGATGAGAATAACAGATTATTAAAGAAGTGTATGTCGAAGGAATGATGAGAACAAGGAAGAAGGAATGTGTAAATGAATGGATGGAGGGCATAATGTACGTGAATGAGAGAGTGGGATGGTTGACGTATAGGTGTTCGATATTATTGACAAGAGAGGATGGAGGGAGTGAGGTCGTAGAAAGAATGAAGGACATGGAAAGGCAAGAGAGAGAAGATAAGTTAGAAATTAGAAAGTATAATAATAGGTATAAATGGATAATGAAGGAAGATGGGATGTGTGAATATCTCGTATTAGATTATTAACTCCATGTCTTACATCGATGTCAAGGATAATGGGAAAATAGTATGAGAATAAGAGTAGAAGAAAGTGATAATTATTTGGAAATCAAAAGATTCAGCAGAAGATGTGTTGTCGGATACTTAACCTTTTTTGTCGTAGAAATTGAATTTTATTTTGTAGAATTTCAATTTACTTTTTTTATTTAATTTTAGATTTAATATGTTGGTTGAATATTTGAAAATTTACTATAGCGCTTTAAGATCAGATCAATGGATGACTGCCATAGTTCTCGCTGACCAAAAGAAATTGACTAGGTCTTATTTCAGAATTAAAGTTTTGGATGGGCGCGAATGGGTTCTCATAACATATCCAAAGACAAGCAGTCAAAAATTGCGTCTGAGGATCATTGGCCTGGATGGCTCCTTTTATGAGAATTTTCTGGGAAAGGAAGCTGCTCGTGATGGATCGGTTGAGCTGTGGCGTGTTGCCTAAGCTGATAGCTTTTGACGGCGTCTGCCGCAAAAAAGACTGAGTTTGAAAGAAACATCTGCTTCAAAATTTTTATGGAAGGTTACACTTCCAACCAAACAAAAGTTTCTTTCTGATACGTTAAGAAAATTTAAGGATCAAAGTTGATTTATTTTGTTGACGGTTATCTAGAAAAATGTAAGTAGTGGTGATTTTTAATTGGTGGTGGGTCACATCAGCGGTGGAAATAGTAGCTTGTCAAAATCTCAGTGTCGGATAGAAAACGTTAATCTAATATCCAATCGGTGATTAGCCGAAAGTACAAAGCATGTAGCCGTGACGACGTGTTGAAACATGTGCTGGGTGGAAATGTCGTTTTAGAATAACTCTCAACCGACAGAGGAAAAGCGTTAAAAACCGTTGCTTTTTTTCAATAGAAAAACTCCGTAAATGATAAATTTTAACACATATGGCACTGCACATGTGCGTACATGAAAGCGCACCGCTCGCTGGCGGTCTTAACACAAAGCTTTGACAGCCTGGCAAAAGCAGCCTGCTTACTAATTTCGGTGAGCCTGTTTGATGTTTTAGTTGTATAGATTTGTGTACGTTTGTCGGAAGCTGTGATCTTAAACGTTTCTGGATTTTATTATGATTATATTTGATAAATTATACTTTTTTCTTGATTTAACTAATTTGTAATGATATTGATTAGTTGATTGGTTAGGTTGTCTATTATATTATATTTAATTGTATATTATATTTCTTTGATGAATTAGATTAGTCAATTTAGACATATTGTTAGAGGATTTCTCAATTTATGATTTATTAAGAAATTGCTTATTGCGATTGTTAATTAATTGAATTAATGAGAATCCTATATCAATGTATGCGAAAAGGATAATTGCGAGGTTTAGGTGTGGGAATGAAGGGAGGGAGAATAAATACAGGTTGAATGACCATGAAAGAATGTACAGAATGTGTGGGAGAGTAGCGGAAACGTGGAGTAACTGTGTGAACGAATGTGCGAGAATGGTATGGAGTGAGGGAGAAAGAGAAGTAGGCAATAACTGGAGGCTAAGTTTGGTGAGGAATGGAAAAGGGAGAGAGTTAATAATGAAAATAGTGGGTGAAATAAATTGCAGGAGTTGGGGAAGAGAAGATTTAATAAAAAAGAATGTGTGAGTGAGGTAAGGGGAATGGGGGGATACTGAGCGCTGGGAAAAGTATAGAAATTAGATACGGAATGAAAAGGAAAGAGAGTAGCTAAGAGGTAAAGGTGTAGTAGGAAAGACACGAATAGGGAGATAAGAAAAATGAAAACAAAAGCCTTCCCTTCTATCCCTTTCAATTAGTTTGTAAAAATGTAGGACTCCCAGTATGTGAAAGATGTAGTGGCGATCATGTACACGAATTTTTCTATTTTATAATGTAGTATAAATATTATTATGTGAAGTTGTGTTTGTAATATGTCAATAAAGGTCTTTCGAATTGTATTGTATTATATTGAATTTTGTCTTCTTAATATTATTTTGAAATGATATTTTACTTTTTAATGCATTGCGTATATTAAGCTCGCCTTACGTAATAACCTGAAAGAAATCAATTCATCGGTTCAGACATTTATAGCTAAATCCAACTAAATTTTTTTAACAATTTGTGTAACTACGGTTATCAAACAAAAACAATCTCTCACAGTGGCGATAGCTGAAGTAGACACAAAGTTTTACGATAGCTGTTCAGGCTATGTTAGTTTTAATATAATTAAGATATCCCCCGAATTGCTTAAGACATTGCCAAGTTAGCTGTGCATAGTAATGAAATACTTTTTAAACTTGATTCTTTCCCTCCTGCCCCCCCCCCCCACCTGAGTTGTGGCTTTCTATACAATAAAAACTAAGACAACATGATTATGTAATTAATTCTTATGTGTCTATAAAAGTTAAGGCTTTTGAGATTTTCTAGTTTGATTAGATTGCTTTTAGTTCCATACTTGCCAGCGCTTTTCTAAATCAGAAACCAAATAATCCTAGAAGGTTTTTGCTAATTAAGGTTTAGATTCAAATTTAACGTTGAAAAAATAAATTCAAATAGACGATAAAAATACGATTCAAATGTCGTCAAAAATATGTATAAATTGATTAATGAATTTTGTTTACAAAATTTTTCTCGTGGAAAATAAGCTAGGATTATTCCATTGCTGCAATATTGTTTAAGTATGATTTAAATAAGTATACTGTTATAAGTAAAAAATATTGTATACTTATATGCAAAAAATATTTTTACTCTGTTTTAGATATGTTGCCCAAACACGAGGATCACTTCACATAGCTCCGCATCCGGAAGGGCCATTTACAAGCAGTTATCATATAAATACAGCACCCGCTCCAGGAACAAATTGATCCAACTAAAAAGATTTTTAGTTTAAATTATTAATTTAAAAGTATTAACGTTAAATTTTGCAAACTTTTTAAATCTCTTCATCTGAAGAAAGATAATAGTCCTCGTTACCCATAAAACTGTTATCTGGGTCTTCGTCAGTCTCTTTCTTCTGTAGAATCTAAAGTGCTAGAAAAACTGTTAAAGTCTTGAAATATCTTTAAGATTTACATAAAATAATATACAATCTCAAAACCTAGAAGCACATTGCTTATAGAAATGATTGCATCTAGGAGATTCCTTGAACGGTTTATTGATGGAAATATTCTATGTTTGCAGAATCAAGGTTAAAGCACCAGGAATTAAGAAAAAAACAATAAAAGTTAATTATATAATTAGTTTCAATAAATGAGCATTATATTTTATTATTTATACAATATATGTACTTATGTTTCTCTAAATGTAAGTTTACAATTGTGTTAACTATTTACTATTTCTCTTTTTTGTTCTGGTCATACTTTCGTCATTCACCATTTGAATATAATCATAATCGGGATCTTCTGTGTTTGTAGGATTTGTGCATTTGCTTGATTTACTTGTACTTGGAACACTTTCAACTAAAATCAATAAATGACTACTAAAATTTGTATTTCGCCACTTGGAAGTTAAATGCAATAAAAAAATATAAAGGTATGAAATGTTCATAAATAGTCTGTTCGCAGCTTCTAATTAAGAATAAATGGGTGGTATTACTTTTAAGAAGTATAACTATTTGTTAAGTTAATTATTTCAGAAACTGCATATTGACATTTAAGAAGTTGACATTGGCTTAAAAAATGGAAGATGAAGGGTAGATGCGCATTTCTGGCATTGCTAGTAGCCTTCATCAGTATCCTCTATTTATTTTTACGTCTCATCATTGCATTTGTTAGTGAGAAAACCATTTTGCTAGTACATCCACCTTAAGCTAGTCGAGCCAACTTGAAAATCTTTATTTGAAATTTAATACGTACAGTTGCATACCTATATTGTTAGACAGATCTTATGAAATTTTGAATACAGTTATTCTAATTAATAAACAACGAAGAGACAATCTAATATGGGGTGGAATATCATCGAAACTATGAGGAATTATGCAACTAGGGACATAGACAATTTAAGATCTAATATTATAGGCATACAATCGTACGTATTAAAATTCAAATACATATTTTTAACTTGGCTCGACTAGCAGAAGGTGGGTGTACTAGCAGACCTTTGATCTCAGAAACGAATGCAATGATGCGACGTAAATGCTGAGGGTACTGATGAAGGCTACCACCAATGCCAGAAATACGCATCTATCCATTACCTTTCATTTCTTTAAGCCAATTTGAATTTCTTAAACGTCAAAATGTAGTTTTCTAAATAATAAACTCACTTAATATAATCATACTTAACTCTTTTGAAGATTTTTATTCAGTGTGTCATCTTATTTGTCAGTAAAGTTAGAGACTTTATTTTCTAGCACTACAAGACAAGAAAATAATAATAATTTAGAACGCCAAATAACTTTGAATTTAGGTTATTTAAAAAAAAAGCCCTAAGCGACTGTGAAGAAGGCATAAAAATGAATGGTGAGACCTTGAACAATATTAGATACGCTGACGTTACTGTGATAATTGCCGAAAGTCAAGAGTCCCTGCAGAACTTATTAAATAGTATATCCCAAACAGGAAAGGAGTATGGACTAAACATAAACGTCCGAAAAACCAAAGTAATGACGATCTCAAAAACAGAACATAGATAAATGAACATCAGATTAAATGATACACAAATAGAAC
>WYDF02304349.1:0-15377 GCA_009867245.2 Adranes taylori | reverse complement strand
TTTTAATAATTTTCACATTGTTAATAGAATACAAATTGACGTGTAGTGTACATTACAAATAAATTATCTTATCTTATTTAATATGAAAAGAAATTTTAATAACAAATTTTTAGAAGGGGTTCAGGAGAGAATGATTAGGAAACGCTGTTCTAAATTATATAATGATAGTTACATCAATATTCAGTAAAATAAATTTCTAGTTTCGTATAATTAAGAACTACATTTTTTTCTTAACATTTTAAGATTAAGACTTCAGCACATTTGGTAAATTAGTGTGTTATTAAAAAAATAAAGTTTGGTCCAAAACTCACTTTACTTGCACTAGCTTTTTATAGCACTCTTTCAACTTCTTTAAGTACTCCTCTAGCGTTCTGTTTGCCCTTATTTCGTTACTCTTTTGATTCTAATTTAAACCGGTATTCAGCTATGGGCAAGATTTTCCAAATTACATCATTAAGTAAGCAAATTAAATTCGTTGCCGATGTACACATTTTGTTTTTAAGAAAAGTTGGAAATTTTATGCTTATAAATTATATGTTAAATAGGTCCCTTACAAAACACTATAGAAGAATTTTGGCAAATGGTACTTGAACAAGAATGCCGTTTGTTGGTAATGCTGACAACAGTCATAGAACGAGGTCGCGCCAAATGTTACAAATATTGGCCAACTAAGGGCGAAACATTGGTTCTAAATAATGTCAAAGTTATATGTATTGACGAGGAAGCAGATGATGATGGAAGTTATATTTTCAGGGATCTTGTACTTATCGATAATAAGGTAATCATTTTTGGGTAATAATTTCAAATCGCATTAGTTTAATAAATAGCAACGGAGGGCTGTTTTATGTAAATTTAAGTAGAGATCTTGACCGAATTGAGAAAAATGTTTAAGTAGACTTAAATTTTATAATTTCGAAATTTACGTAATAAATTTAGTCATCTATTTTTTAACTAATTTTTAATTCAATTCAAGGGGTGGCAACATGATACAACAAAGTTCAACTGAATTAATAATAATGTCTGGGGTTTATGCAATCAATTTTATAACCCATTAACAGAATATTGACTTCGAATTTCCCATTTTAGTTCAACGATTAAATTCTAATTATTGTTTCAGTCTCTTTAACATAAAGACTGTTTACAAGTGAGCATATCAGAGGTCACGTTTGGAGGATAGGAGTTTACAGATATCAGTTCCGAGCACTGCAGAGTATATTCTCTTGAAATAGATGAAGCTTGTGTGGCTGCTTTTTCCGCCACTTTCTGTATGTGTTTATTAAATCTCAAACCACGATCAAGGGTTATGCCTAAATCTTTTAGTGTTTTTTTAAACTTTATTTGATGATCTTTGATTTAAAGCACTGAAGGGCTCACCCTTCTGCGACCAACTAGCATAATGGCTTCCGTTTTCTCCAGGGTCAGACTAAGATCAACTCACTGACAATTTTTTTAATTTTCTTCGCTATATTTTCTAGCTGTCTTAATTCTGTCGCTGTGACTAGTATGGCTACGTCGTCGGCAAATCCAATAAGTGTGGCCCCATGTGCCATTCTTGTTTCCAGAAGAATCAAATCCTATTGTCTGTTTTATAAAATATATAACCTATACTTCAATAGCTTTTCTGATATTTTAGCAAACATTGGTAGTAAGGATATCGGCCTATAATTTTTCAATTCAGTTCTGCTTCCTTCTTTAAATACTGGTATAACTTCTGTTATTTTTAATTCTTCTGAAGAGTCTCCTTTTTCTGTAGTTTCATTAATAAATTTAGTCACTAGTGACGCGATGATTGCTTTACTTTTTTAATGTCGCCTAGTGTTATGTTGTCATCATATCCTGGCGAACTTGCATTTCTTAGTTTATCGACGTTTTCAATTTCTTCTACTTTAGCAAGTTAATGATAATTAGTTTTTTTCATTTGCTTCAGTTTTGATGAATGTTGGTTTTTTTTTGGAACACCTGCTGTTATTTTTTTTGTTAGTCCAGTCCATTCGGTATGTATTAATCGTTAAATCTCGATGTCACTTCGTTAAGTTGTAGCTGCTTTCCATTTTCTTCCATAGTTATTATATTTTTTGTCCTTGCGTAGTATTCCATTCATTGCTGTCTATGTTTATCTTATATCATTTTTTTTCAGTTTTTCAGTTAGAGGCTAAGTAGTATGTATTTCGACTTTTCTTTCCTACATAGTTTTAAAACTAGGTTTTTTGCCTTTTAAAATTTGCTCTGGTTTCTTCAATTCTGATGTTTCGTTTCATTTAGTGGTATAATTTTTCTCCTATTTTGATTTCCAACAATATTTCCTCTGTTATTAATTTATTTTGTTTTATATACCGTAATATTATATTCACTTTTCCGTCAAGCCTCCTCTAGAAGACTTAATTTCTTAAGCGATTTTATTTCGATACTCTCCAATTTTTTTTTTAATGATGTTAATGTATTTTTTTTTCTATTTTTTAATGTTATTTTCTTTTTGTGATCATATCATTCTCGGCTTATGTTCTTTATTGCCGTGATTCCATTGAATAACTTTCGTGATCCTTATGGGCGACTTTTTAGTAAATTTGCTTGTTATAGTTGGTAAATAACAAATCGACATCATAAATAGCCAAATTCTTATTGGTTAATTGAGTTAATTTTATAGTTAGCGAAATCATATGAATTATTTTTTATGTTTTTTGTTCTCCTGTAAGACTGATGTCGAACGTCCTATACGTCATATGCAATATATTGCTTGGCCCGATCATGGCGTACCCGATTCTCCTGAGCGCTTTATTGTGTTTACGGAACGCGTGCGTGCTGAACGTCGTGCCAATGCATCCTCCCCGATCACAAAACATTTATCAGACGCTGAACCGACGATCGCAAGTCCAGTCGTCGTCCATTGCAGTGCGGGTATTGGTCGAACAGGTGTACTTGTATTAATGGAGACGGCTGTGTGTTTGATGGAAGCCGGACAACCAGTCTATCCATTAGCAATCGTAAAACAGATGCGCGAACAGCGAGCAATGATGATACAAAATGCTGTGAGTATTACCTTTCTTTCGATATTTGATTATTTTGCATTTTTAAACATCGTTGTTGGATTTAGTAATACTCAAAATGAATTTGTAGTGATAGGTGTGTTTCTGATTGATCTTGTTGCCTGTAAGTTATCTCTAAAACATTTGATGGAATCAGTCTCAAACATTATTTCACGAGAACCTACTTAAATTATTTGATGATTCGCCAAGAAAAAAGTCTGTGGACAGTTATTTTCATTATCTTAAAAAGCCTATTTTGACGTGACCTGATACATAGCCCCAGACACGTCTTGAAATTTTTGATGGATCGGCAGATTTATCGACAACAATTTTTACCATTCACGGCACAATGATTGCTTCAGCTACATCGAGGCCCTGACCTCCAAAAGAGAACGTACGCTGGAACCAATCGCATTGAGAACCATCGAGCAGGGCGGCTATTCTGCAGATGAGATGAAATCCGGAATATGAGCCTTGCATATTTCGGGTATTTAAGTATTTATTTAATAATTTAACTTATTTACGTCTTTCCTTAACCAACGATCGTAGGTACGTCGCGATTGAATGGGAACTGTGGGTGCAAGCAGTAGTGACTGAATGAACTAGCGAAGTAATTAAATGGGATTTATGTCGTTAAATGGTTTTTTTTTTCGAAAATGCAAACGCATTGTACCATTGGTTGGGAAGTCCTGATTTAAATGCTTATGTGCTACTTTCTTTTGCACAGCACTATATATGATTTCTATTTGTGTTATGGAATATAATCCACTAATAATTGATGTTTTATAATTTCAGAGTCAATATAGATTTGTATGTGAATGTGTTCAAACAGCATATTCGGAGAAAATGATTTAATTAAAGATCCAACTCTATGTACATACGTACCTGCAATTTCAAACTGGTTTCAAGGCACCAAGTATATCAGAATTAAAACGCACAACTTTTGTCCAATAATAATAATACAATCCGTCTGAATTATCAACATTCTTCGTCCAGAAAAAGTATTCGAACATTGTAGATTTAGGATATTATTGTTTGACGTCCGATATCGTAATATAAATTAGTGTTGAAACAAATCTGTTGACTATGCACTTAGATAACTTCATAAAATAGTATTTATAATTTTTTTAGGAGAAAAATACGGAACTACTTGATAAGTTCATCTACGCATGTCTAACTGAATTAGTAAACGCTGGGCGTTAAATGACCGAAGCAAAGAGCGAAATTGGCTGTTTTTCTTGGCTACGTATAGTAGCTCCCTCTACAGCACACGTACAACACTAAATCTCACGTTTAAATTAATTCAGGAACATGTACGTTTTAGGCAGATAGAACATATCTCCTTATCAGATAACACATTTCTCTATCTCTCCTTCTTTTTTCTCATTTCCATTATATCAATACTCACATCTGTAAAAATAATCGTTACTTAGGAATGAAATTCTTAAATTTAATATTTTTGCTATTAAAATCAATATTTTTATGGAGCGATTTAACTCAACTAAATAAATGTGTTTAACCTTTGATACAATTAGGTTAATGAACAAACTTAATTCTTAGGTTGACAAAAATAAAAATTTAATTCTTTTGAATAGATACGTTTATTTCAAATATTACTAAAATTGTTTTATAAGCAATAAATTACATATTTTCAAGATTGAATTTTTACATACAGATGTATGTATCTTGTCCCATCAAGTGTCTATTATTTCTAAAATAAAAACTTTAATTCTATATATTTTGAATTCTAGCTAATTAAACTATTTAAAGTATATATAGTAAGTGGTACATAACCAAAATTTGTTCAGTATTTTAATGATGTGATTTATCTATAGTGGACATTATTTTTATACTTATCTAATTCCTGTTTCCGATAAAAATTATTGTTTTTCTTGTCTAAATTTCTCAACAATTTTTAATAATTAAATTAAATGTCACATTTAGTACAGTACGTGGGTTGTAGAGGGAACTACCATAGGTACTCCAAAAACATCTGTTTTCGCTCTTTGCCACGACCATAACGCGTAGCGTTAATTTAGTTGGCCATGATAGCCATGACCTAATAGTATTTAAATGAGCTAAAGTGACTTAATGCCGGGAAGTTAGAGTATAAGTGTATAGTTACCAGAAATAAGGAAATACGAAATCATAAAATTAATGTTTAAACTTATTATTATGTATGTGCAATTTATTTCTTAATTCAATTTTGTACCATTATAAATGGTTGGCCATTTTAGAGTATAGAATATGAAACATTTTGAATCTATTAAATTTGAGAATATGGAAACTATTGTTGTTGTAATTTCTATTGATGTGACGCAAACAATGAGTTTTGCCGACTTTGTTTCTGCAATTAATGAGTTAGCTTAGCCCTTAGGAGTTTGAGTAGCATCTGAATTTGCATACAAATATATCTAATTTGGATAGAAATATATCTATTTGCAGAACGTTTCAGAAAATTCCATTTCATCCCATTTTTATTTTTAAAGATATTTTAGGATATTTATATTGTTTCTCTTGTTTAGTACCTCTGAACTTATTTATCATTATAAAATCTGTTTTACGTTTTAAATTCAATACCTGTTTTAATAATTTAGATACATTATACAATATTTTTGGTATGCATTTGCATTAATACTCTGTTGGAATTATTTGATAATCTCTCGAATGGAGAAATGGGTAGTGTATCGCAATTTCTCAATTGTATTTGATTTCGTCACTCAGTTCGAGCCATTTATAGCCGATGCCCAGATCGACGCTGTTCGCCCTCCTGCTGCCAGTTAAGATTTGGAGGAGTATGGACTATGCCAATTAGGAGTATGACTTTCGTTTTATCCACTGCAAGATCTAGCCCTACGCTTGCCGTCCAATTATTTACTATCTAGAGGACCTAAGCAGCTATCAATCTTAACATTGATTCTTTCTTGTGTCGCCACTACTGACGTGTTGTCAGCAAAACCGATAATACTAATCCCGACTGGAAATTGCAACTGTAACGGCTCATCATACAATATGTTCCACAGGGTTGGTCCTAACACCGAGCCATGTGGAACACCACTGTATATTATCCTTCTTTCAGTTAAATACGGTTGTACCACCATTTTTACATAGTTTGGCCTTGCTTGCCTAAAGAGTCTAATCTAATCTGTTTTTAAAAACATTTTTGGACGGCGCAACACTACAAAGTACCTGTGGATGAGGGTGTTATGTCTTTAACTAAGTATGTTATACGGATGTCCATGCAGGTGTAAGTTGGGATTACGCTTGAATAACTTCAAGAGTTCGCATTTGTAGTACTCATTAAATATTATGTAAGTCTCAATGAGATCGCCTCGTTGCCTATGTTCGCGCAGTGGACGTATGTTCAGTGATTTTAAGCGTTGCGAATTCTCTGGGTTTCTAATAGCGTGGGGAAGCTTCGTAGCTCTTCTCTGGTTTATTTTTTCCAGTAGCTCGACTTTCTCGGTGAAGTAGGGATTCCAGATTGTATACGCATATTCGAGCCTCTAATGTAGGTCTTGTAGATAATTGCGAATACTTCAACCGAGATATGCTGAAAAGCCTTTCTAATCATGTAGATGAACGAATCTGTGCGTTTAACTATGTTATTGATATGCTCGTCCCACTTTAAGCTGTTGTTTATGGTAACTCCTAGATCTTTCTGGCTGGTGACGGATTTCAGTTGCGCCCCCTCAATTGTATAGGCTTTATACGGGTTGTTTTTACCCAAGTGTAGAACCGAGCACTTTGTCAAATTAAGGGCAGGTGCCATAACTTCGACCATAGAATCTTGAGTTGATATCCTGTTGCAAATGATTATGATCCTGGTTAGGGCATCCGTACAGCTTCGTGCCATCAGCGAAGAGACTTACCTTGCATCTAATATCATTCGACAGATCACTTACGTAACATAGAAACAATAGAGGACCCAATACAGAGCCTTGGGATACACCCGAGGCCACTTTATTTTCCCTAGAGAGCGACTCTTTGATTCGAACTCGATGAATATGATTCGCCAAAAAGCTTTTAATAAATCACCCTGGATACCTACACGTTCGAGTTTAAATATCAGACTCTCTATTGGCACCTTGTCGAAAGCCTTTGCAAAATCAAAATATATGACATCAGCAGCTTCACTTTTATCAATTTTCAGAGACCAATCATTTACAGCAAAAAGTATTTTAGTCACCGTAGACCTTCCAGGCGTGAAGCCACATGTTGATGGTTCTCTACGATGCTGCATTGCAACATGTGTGTTCGTATATTCTCATGCACAATTTTTTCAATGGTTTTCGATAAGATCCGGGTAAGGCTTTTGGGTCTGTAGTTACACGTCTGCAGTCTGTTGCCAGTCTTGTATATCGGAATGATTGTCATTGTTTTTCATAATTGTGGTACAGGGGCTGGCAAAGTTCACCCGAACGGCAGGAATACCATCTGGTCCAGGACTTCCATCCGGATTTATTTCCATTAAAAGTTTGTGCACTCTCTGTTTGGTAATGTTGATGGTATGTATTGTGTTCCCACTATTATTTTGTATTGGAAAATCAGGATAGGAGCTATATCTTTCTTGTTCAAACAGTTCTTCAAAGTACTTACAAATTCCTCTGCTATAATGTTGTCATATGTTGTTGGTTCTCCATAATCAGATAATTTGAGTGAGAAGATTTGTACTTTGGAACTGGGTGCACTTGAAATATAATTTTAAAAAATGTTTTTGTTACTAGAACAGCCTGTTCATAATTACATTTTGGGTTTCTTATTAGTTCTATAACAGCATTTGAAACCAGTAGATAAACAGTGAATGCTTTTTCAGTTTTTAGGAGTTTATAGATATCCCAAGTTCAATTTGTTATAGAATGCTCCCACTGATCCATGGTTTTTTTTTTATATATTTGGTTAAGGTTAGCATCGGTACGTGTGTTTCGATATACGTCAGTAAAAAAGCATGCAATATATCCTAATTCTCGACTTCTTGACATTGGTTCATAATAATACTTTTGATTGCAGGATAATCAGCACGCTTAAAATTTTGAATCCGTTTTTTCTTGATTATTCTAGTTTCGATATTCATCTGCAATTTCACCCACAATGTACAATGCTCGGTTTTTCATACTGGAGTATCATATGCGATATTAGTGACTAGCTTATCATTAGTTAACAGTAAGTGCAACAACGATGGTCTGCTTTGATTCCTGTACCTTGTGGGCTGCACTATTAATTGAGAAGTTAAGAAGTAACCTTTCATATCACTTTGATATATAGCATCGTGCATATAGGCCTATATGTAGACGGGCCACTACTATTTCTTTCACTTTTAGCAAAACCAGTTTGCGTTTTCTCAATTCCTGTGGGTATATTCACCTTGGTCATAAGCTGGTTATACATGTTCCCAAGCATTTGGTTTTTGTATAGCTATTAATCTGATTACTCAGTCTGGATTCTGGTCAGGATCAGGCCATATCGGCTCTCGACCTCTGTATCTCTTCGTCAGTAAACAACTCGAATATCGTTCGCTCAATATCATATTTATTGTGATTAATTCTTTTTTTCGATTCGTTCCTCAACAGTTATATCTTTTTTCTGATGATCTTGTATCCTAGGCCAAATGGGTCCTTGTATACAACATTCTGTAGTTCCCACCAACACTATTATTTGCTTTAGAGGATTTCGGTTTTAGGCCTTTTCTTGGACCTCCTACTCCGCTCCCAGCCGCAATGATACTTTCTTCTCACGTTAAGGCTGTTTTGCTTAGAAGCGGCTTTGTGCTCATTCCACCAGTAATCTTTCATTATTGATTTCACCAGTTTGTGTCTGTCGTCTCTTGCTCTTATATTGTGATATTGCATTTCAAGTTCTTCCAAAAATTTCTTCCCGTTGCTTAGCTTCGACCACCTCTTCGTGGAGGAATTTGACACTCGTCTATTGACACCTGTATGTGATGTATCTATGTCCTCATCTAATAATCTCCATTCAGCAAGCTTGCCTACAGAACAAGCATGGTCAACTCAAATTGACTTACTAGCCTCATGATGATTGTTTAGATAGGTACTTATTTTCTTTAAAAATAATATTTCAACTGACCTACAATTCATCACAAATCATACTTATGATAAGATTTGGAAAAAATATATGGCCGGCGATAAAAAATATTGATTTCCCCAACACATTCTAATAGATAATTACATTACATTCTAATAACTAATTAGAATAACGAATTAGATAATCTAATAACTAATGGCGACCAAACAAAATGTCAAAAAGCCCAATATCAACCTCGAAATTGGTTCATAAATGACAAACCGACTGTCATAAATAAGCCGACCAAGTTCAGGAAAACTAAATAGCTCCCTATTAAATTTTTATTATCAAAATGTGGGAGTTGCGAGTATGATGTTATTATTCTCTCTGAAAGTTCTCAGTGCCGACATTTCTGATAGCGAATTTATTGTTCCATCTTATGCATTATACAGACTTGATAGAAATCCTCTGCACAAGTGACAAAAGTAGAGGCGGTGGCACTTTTATACCTGTCAAAAAGTGTATTAAAGTCAGTGTCAAGTTTCAAATAACCAGTGTAGAACATTTATTTTTGGCCCTGCAATAAAAGAAATGGAAAGCTGTTGTCGCCGGAGTATACATTTCACTGTCCTCCCTTATTTCTAAGTATGAACAACACTGTAGTTTAGTTGAAGAGTTATTTCAAAGATTTAATAATTGGTACTTGATCTTGTCGGCGATTACAATCATCCGCAGTCTAAGTGGGACAACGATGAGCTTGCACTCACTGTAGATTGCCCGCCAACCTTAGCAGCATACGTACTAGCCGAAATGTTTCTTTAGTAACTGTAACTCCATAAAATCTCATATTGACTATAACTCACTACTTCCTACATCCATGCATCACTTCAGTTATTCAGTTAGTGCAGACCTCAATAGTATTCATTTAGTTGATAATTTACCTAAATATTAATGTATTTACAACTGGAATGCAGCAGATTTTATTAGCATAAATCATTTTATTTCCCTTACAGATTGGGATAGTGTTTTTATGAATTTAGATATCAACCAAGCCACAGCTAGCTCCACCATTAACTTGTATACACCATTCAAAAAAAAGTTCCTCATCCAGTTTTTCGGTGTGGTTTTCTAAAGACTTTATATCGCCTGTCGTAAACAAAAAGATTGCCGATAAACTATACTTACACACCAATGTCTATGAAAATTATATTAAATTTTCTCTTCTTCGTGATAACTGTAAACGCTTATCCGAAGAATGCTAAGTATATTAAGAGGGTTAATTATAGCATTAACGAGAATCCCGCGTTCTTTTGGCAATTTATATAGAGCAAAATTAAAACTTTTAGTATGCCTAAATGTATGTTTTTAGAACCAGTATCTGCGTCTAATGGAAATGACATCATCAATTTATTTGCATCCTATTTTTCTTCTATGTACAACTGTACTACATGTGTTTCGACCAATTACGACTTTGAACATAAAGATGGTATCAATATGATATCTCATAGTGGAAACCGATGTGCTAACCAAAATAAATTCACTAACTGAGAAATTTGATAGCGATCCTAATGGTATACCTGATGTGTTCCTCAAAAGATGCGCTTGGGCACTTAGTTAACCTATCAGCTACCTTTTTGACAATTATATTTTAGATCTAGTAGTTTTCCGACACTGGAAAAACAGTTTTGTTGTTCTCATACACAAAACTGGCTATAGAGAGAACATTGAAAACTACAGAAGCATCTGTAAACAATCATCCATTCCGAAACTCTTCGACAGTCTTATTACTCATTTGAATTGGCATTGTAAATAACTATTCATACCTAAATAGCACGGTTTTATCTACGACTACTAATTTAATTGAATATAAAAATTACCTACTGAATGCTTTAGAAATGGGATTTGTGGTTGATTCTGTATATACCGACTTATCTAAGACATTCGACAGCGCAAACCATGACCTTCTTTTATCCAAATTAGACAGATAGGATTCAGCCCGGTCTTAGTGGATTGGTTTTATAGTTTCTTGATAGCTCGATCCCAATGCGTTAACATAGACAACTGTCTCTCGAATTTATAGTGCTACCTCAGGAGTACCGCAAGGTTTAGAACTGACCTAAGTCATTGCTTTAAATTTTACAAATTTTTGGCCTTTGCTGATGACATTAACATATTCTAATGCATTAAGTCCGAATTTGACAAAATCAACTTACAATTCGATTTGAATAGACTAAACACAAATAAATGCGTTGAAATTTCCTTGTCAATGAAACAAAATTCAGGGCTGTTCCATTATAAAATCTGCAATTCGGAGCTGTAAATCCTAAAGGCAGTTAAAGATTTGGGCGTTTTATTCGATAATAAATTATTATTTAGAGAACACATCAACTTAACAGTTCTGAAAGCGGGAAAAGCGTTAGGTTTCATCTTTCGAAACTGTAATGACGTTAGCAATAGCTCCATTAGGTCCTTATATTGTTGTTTCGTAAGATCCGTCTTTGAATATGCTAGTCTAGTTTAATCACCCTTACACAATGCCTACAAAATTCAGCTGGATCGTGAACAAAACATCTTTCCCCGTCATTGCGCTAGAATTTTGCGAATTATGACGAAATTAGGAGTATTGTGGATCTGCCAACTCTTGACAAAGCGCCGTAAGTGTGCTGATTTTTGTTCTGCTTTCAAGCTGTTAAATATCTTAATCGATACCAATAACTTGCTGAACTATATAAACTGGAAAGTGCCTCAGATACAGCTTGGGCCTGGAAATGAATTTCACTCTCTAAGCCTCTCTTGCTCTCTAAGCCTCATCAATAATCATCATCTGAATACCTCTTCCAATCTATTGAACTTCAGAGCTGAGTGTCTGTTGAGGTTGTAATATACTGTATAAATGCATTTAATATGGTATTACTCACTACTACTGTTTCAGTCAAGTAAAATTTCATTCATTTTTGCTAGTTTATACCCCTAGCTCTGTTAAACTCATTGACATAGTTTCAGTTACGACCGCAGTCTAGCTCATCATACTTTGTTTCTTTGTTCTTAGCACATATTTACACGTTCTCGTAATATCGTATTTATTACGCTCTACCTATCTTCATGTATATGTTCTGTTATTTGATTGGAATTTATGTTATGGGTTATGGCTAGTTCATTATTTTTGCCTTCGTTTACTATTTCTGTTGTATGTTCTTGTACCGTTATCCGTAAATGGGTTAACCGTAAATAAATAAATAATAAATAGATGATCATTGTTTCAAACTTCGTGTTACAAACCCACCTTGGTTCTATAGTATGGTTAGCAGATTAGCTTTTCAGAAAAAGTTACACTCAAGTTAAGATTGTTAGTGAATGTTCAATAATTATGCAAGTTGAGATACAAATTACTCTCCAATTTGTAATGTTTCATAAGCACTTGTTAATTTCATTCACGAGTATGTTTAGTTCAACATTTCATTTACTGAAAATTTTATATTTTACTAATAAGATGCACACACATACAAAGAAATTTATTAAGTACTGAAATGTATATATTTAATATATTATTTTGTGTTGATTGTATTTTTGTTCGAAATAGATCATTGTGAAGTTTTTAAATGTTTTGAACAAAGTGAAGTTATAGTCTTTACAGTTAGTTACAGTTTGTTCCCTTACATATACATTAAGAGGCCTAAGGATGTGTGCCAAGGCCACCTGGAACCGTCCGTCGACGAAACTAACATTTTTTATGACGTAAAGACCAATTTCATTTTTACCAAAATATTTTTTTTCTCTTGTTTTTAAATGCACTCATTCTATCAATAAAATAGATTTTAAGAAACAGTCCAAGAATATATTAAAACAGTTACGGAAAAATACGACCTAATCATGCCATTAATCAGAAAATGATAATAAAAGTAATACTCAATTTTAAATTTTAAGTGAAATTGTTATTGTTGCAACAAACATTTATGCGCATAAACTAACTAAATTGCGTCGAATTTTAAAGGGCCATTATTAAACGCTTAAATGCCAAAAATAGGTATGTTAATTTTATAATTTTTTAGTACTAAATTGTATGTGGTTAGAAATGTTTCACAACAATAATTAAAATAGATTTTCTTCTGTCTTATCGTGTGTATTTTTAAATAAGGACTGTTCTATCTTTATATATGTAAGATGATATACAAATATTTTTTAATAGTGATTTATATGCCGTATTTATTTACTACTTTTTACTAATTAGAGATATTATAGAATATACAAATGTATTTAATTTAAATTAGTTGATTCTAATAATATATTCTAAATATATAAACAATTATTCTGTTAGTTTTATTAATATAAACTAATAGACAGTTTTCTCTGAATATTTGATTAAGATCACTATATTTTATTAAGCTCTATATGTCAAGCGATTGAGAAAAATGACGAACTGATCAAAGAGAGCGCTTTGTGTTAAGTTAAATTCTACGAGTGATGTCACGCAATTTTAAATGAGAGACACAAGACGTAGTATTACGTACTGCTAAAAGCAAACATTGATCTAATTGAAGTCCCTTAAATTTCCATGTATTACCCACGCCTCATTTTTCCAACATTTATACGATTCGAGATATTAAAGGTACTGAAGTTTTCTTCAAAAATCAAATTACTCAGAAGTTTACGTGTCCGTTTTTCTCAAACTCGCTAAGTATTGAAGGAACTTTCGATGCAAGAACTTTAAAATACATGGTTCCCCTCGTTTTCGAAAAAATGGGCTTTAAGGTTTGTGTAAAAAAGAATGCCATGTATAGATTGTAGAAAAAGTGGTTCAAATAAAATAAAAGGAGTTTTAGGTGCCTTATACAATAAAGTTTATTTGACTAGTGTATCTCTTACCACCTAACTCAGTCTTATTCAGTAATTTCTTAATGTTTAAATTAATGCCATCACTTTGAGATGAGTTTTCAAATAAATCCTCACAAATCGACTATGCACTTAATATTGAATGTCCTGATATGGCTATAAAATTGATACTGATAACACTTAGCAAAAACGTGATGAATATAGAAAGGCTGCTGAACTGCTAAGCATAAAGAATCGAGAAGATAATAATTGGAAAATAGCATATAAGAATTCTAAACCAGTAGTAAGTGAAGCGTATGAAGAATGCCCAGCGCATTAATACTCAAAAAAACTAATTGAAACTTCATTTCAGTTCATTTATATTATCAAAGTGTTGGAGGTATTAGAACTAAAATCATTGAACTGCCCAAATTTATTACCATATGTACATATGATATTATTTTGATTTGCGAATGCTGGCTTAATGAGGATAGGACATATCTGAGAGTGAATTTTGTATACCAAATTTTAATATTTTTCGTCTGTATAGAAATTCGAAGACTAGCGACAAGTTACGTGATGGTGGGATCTGTATGGCAAATCAAGAAAACGTTGAACACTTGAATTTTAAAATGTTGAGCAATTATTTATAACGATTAATAATCTTCACCAAAGTGTAATTATTGGTGGCGTTTATATTCCTCCATCATCGCCTATGTAAGTCATTGCGAGGTAGTTGAGGACATATTTCAGGAATATTTGGAATCTCATTTTATTATCATTGGTGATTATAATTTGCCTGAAGCCAATGACTGAATGATGACTTTGGTGTCGCTACGATATGTCCAGGCAACTCGTCGGCATTTCAGTAGGAGGAACGTTGTCGTATCTCAATTTCAAATAAATCATCGACTAACCAAATGACGGCGGAGTATTTCTCGATGTATGTTTTTCCAACTTAATGAACATTAATTAGCTGCTCTGTTGAAGATGATATGTTGCTACGCAAATCGTCTTATCATTAATGCATATCCTATATTATTTAACATGGTATGGATACGGTTAAATATCTCAACTCGACTGATATTTTAGTTGACTGGCGTGCTGCTGATTACATTAACATCAATAGTTTTCTATCTAGTATTGAATAGTCGAAATCATTTTCGTGTTATCTATCAGTGGATAAAGCGGTAGAGGCATTTCATGAGATTTCATTTAGAGTTGTGTCCCTAAATTCCGTAAGAAGTATAATAACAATTTGCAGGTATGGTTCAATAGTAAATTGATTTCTTTAGTAATTGAAAAGAAAACAATTTCTTGTGACAAGAACATCTGAAAACTACACTAACTTCGCTAATATTCGTAAACAATGTAAAAATCTCTCTATTAGTTGATATAGGAGCTGTCACGAAAAACCCTCATCAATTTATATATATATATATATATTTATATATATATATATGTATTGTTGTTATTATTCCGGGTTGTGCCCCGCGTATTGGGCATTTTGTTTTGCCGACGTTT
>WYDF02304338.1:0-15377 GCA_009867245.2 Adranes taylori | reverse complement strand
TATATATTTAAATTTTATTTTTTCATATAGTAATTTATTATTTACGTTCTACGTATTTTTAGCATTAAGGATTAAATGTATTGAATTAAAATAAATCTACTACTACCATGAAAACAATTTAGCGCAAACAATTCCCATTGCATTTTGTAACAATTATTCCATCTGATATTTGTCATGTTTCGACTTTTGTCAGCGTCTTCATTAAAAAAAAACCAAATTGATATTTGCACAAAGACTCCGATATTAAAAGAAAGTTAATAATCGCCTACATTAACATATCTTGTTCGACTTTCTAGCAAAACAAATCAAATTAAACTAAATAACCAGGAACATATATGTCAAAAATAGTCAAATTAACATTAGCTATTGCTGTGTCAAGGACATTTAAATTGATCTAAGTTTCTACAAGGGAACACAAAAGAAATTTATAATTCAAAATCTAGCATCAAATAAACCAACACAACAAATACTATAGTTCATGCTGAAACAAAGTCTTAAAAACATTAGAGCTGGAAGACAACGCATTCGCGTGCGCAAAATATAGGAAATGCACATTTGAAATGATGTACGAAATCCTGATTGCACAAAGGTGTATGATTTCAATCCACTTTAATATGGTTTAATATCTTTTTTATCAGCACACTAGTTATAATATGGCCAGTGTCTGTATATTATTTATACCACTGGTTATGATCCGTTTTACGGCTACGAGCGTCTAGCAGACGCGTGTACTAACAATTAACCTGTTGGAATGCAAAACTTCTAGACTTTTCTAGATAATGAGTTCATAATGCACATCTGCATCGTCCATGGCAATATAAACAGAATAGCTGTCGCGCGGTTATTAATATTAGTTTAAGTAGTAAGATACTGCATATCGCATATATTTAAACGCATTGTTAATTTATTTTATATAAGTATACACCGTTGCCTTGGATTTAGTAGCAAAAGTATTTTTTAATTTATTAAATTTAATTAAATTTGGAATAAATAAACCTTGCATAATATTACTGTTGTTAAAACATATTATAGTTGAAAGTTAATAAATTTAATACACATAAATTAAATTTTTTAAATTATATTACAATTCCGTAAATAGAATGTATAAAAAAGCATTTCGCGGCCACAGAGTTATAACTGGCGATGAACTGGATGAAATATATTAAAAATTGGGCTAGAAATTGGACAGAAATCGGCAAAAATCAAGGTCTTAGTTTTGATTATTAACCAACAGAAATCTAGGGTAAAAAATTGGGTAGGTGGTAAACATCAAACAGAGCGATTTCCGCACTTAATTTCAAGAAGAAAAATGAAAGAAAAACTAACAATTTTTGAAGAAATGTTTTATAGATTAATTGTTTCAATCGTTTTAATTAAGTACTCTTAAATATATTTTCGTTTATTTATGTCTGATTCCTAATTCGAAATCGGGTCACATTTTGGTGATCAGAGTACAACATTTTCATGTAAATGCTATCACAACGTTTGATGGACCTCAATTGAAAATTCCGTTATTCATTAACGCGTCTAAAAATGTAATTTATTCATTTTTGGACAGAAGTGTATCTAATCTTATACACTAATGGTTTTTTAAATTATAATTAGTAAATTAACCGGTAGAGCTCAAAGATTAGTAGGTATTATATATGATGCTACTAAATCAAAGAACTCTTGAATCAGTATTCAGCTAAGCAAAGGGTTGAAGAATAGTTAGATATTTAATGCTTTCAAGACCAGACCCTAAAATGTGTAACAAATGGAATGAAATTTCAAGATTATCGGAGTGAATTACAAACAACCTCACAAATATTTCATATACCTCTTATTTTAATATAATGTCACACGCCGGAAAATAGGGTAGTAAATAGTAGTTTTGGTAGACGGTAGTAATGAAAAAAAACAAATTTAAATTTATTTAAGATTGTACACGGGAAAAAAAATTAAATATTCATTTTATATTAATTAGATTTCATTAGTAGTAAGATAATAAAGTAGATTTAATTAGACATTTAATTTAGTTTGATTGACGCAATATAGTTCCATATCTGATTGAAAAGTAAATAGTAAAGCAACATTTTATTCAAACATAACAACCATTCCTTCATTAAAGAACATTAAATATATCTACAAGAAGTTACATTTCATTATCATGTATAGAGACGTTTTCATAATAAGAGAAGTCTTTGTTTTATTAGAATTGATACACATTTAAAAACTTATCATCCTTTGCACTTTTATTGAAACATAATTAATTAATTAAAATAGGCCTTACATTCTTGAGTCGACGCTAGATATCATAATAACGAAAGAGTATATTCGCGATCTAGACTTTTCTAATGCAAACTTTTAATTTTAATTGAGAGCTAAGAGGCCCGCGGTTACCTCTTACATTATCCTCAATCAGCAATGTCCCCTAGCAAAAATCCCAGCTGTTACTTGATACTATAAAATGACCGACCGAATAATGCGGTCACTTCCATTCACGTGCGAAACTAATATTTTTCTTCTCTATACTAAATGCAATTTAAAATCGTTTATAATAATTACGGTTGCGAACTAATTGCGCTATATGTATATTTAATGCAAATCATCTAAGGTCATATTCTAAGGTTCTCATCCAGTTTCCCAAATTTGTGTTAATTTAATATTTACTTGAACTAGGGACGGGTTTCAAAACGACAAACTGTTTGAAATTAAAAAGGAACAAACTGTTTTTTTCATATAGAGCCAAATAATTATTTATTAGGTAGCTATACAAATTGTTCGATGCAATGCTTTGTTTGTTTCGACAAAAAATCTCTCGCTCTCTTATTCTCTGCATTATGTATAAGCATGCAGCAGGCAAGAGAATCGTTGAAATAATATGTCTGTTTCTTTCTCTTCGTTTTGCACTTATGAAACTATTATTTTTACTTCATGCTTTTTCCCAACTGTTTGCGTACGATTTATCAAACTTTTATGTTGCATTTCTGTTTCTTAATCAACAATTTTGTAATGGATAAGATTGTGTATGTTAGAAGCAAGTATTGCTCATGCTTATTATTTTCTTTTGCTGATATGGGATTTTCATGTTTGAATGAAATTAGTATTATATTATTGTATTGTAAATTGTTTAGTAATTTAATATATTTAGAAAATTAATATTTTTATTGAATAATCTTTTAAAGATAAAGTTATATTAATTATAAATAAAACAGAAGTATTTCATGATTTATTCATATTGTAATAAATTATTGATACCCTATTACCACGATCTGTTATAATTATGAGCTAATAAATTCACCGACAGTTACAGAAAATTATAATTTTAAACTATTATGTAAAAACGTTTTTCGTTTAAAAATTATAAAACGTTTTTCGTTTGAAAATAATCGGTGCTGTTTTTAAGTTTTAGAAATGTTTCTCGTTTGGGAACATGTTATTTTCAAACGGTTTTCAATAACAGCTGTTTTTTTTTCAGCAAACTATGTGCAAACCTTTTCGCAAACAAATTCGATTCTGTTCGCAGCACGTATGTTTATTAGAAGTTCGTATATGACTAAAACTACAGTCAGTTTTTTTGTTCCATATACTTCCTCTGAGAGAGTTGCGGCCCAAAAATGTGATCAAATATCCTTAGGATTCTGGACCAATGTATTTCTTATGGGAGTTTAGATACAAAAGGGTATACCACTTATATTATTTAAAAAGTAATTTAACGTCTGATTAGATATAAAGTCGTCCATTGTTTCTTAGTATTAATTTATAGATTCAAAAAAGTATATTTTCTCAAAAATGAAGATTATTTCCAAAATTTAATAATCTTTACTATATAATACCTTTAAACATGTTAACTTGTTTTTCACTACTGTTCTTTATGTATATTTATAAGGGACAGCAAACTGATGAAATGCTCTTAACAGAATTCAGTTGGGGTTTATATTGCACAAGGTCAGGCGTAGTGTGTATGCGGTTTGTACTCATATACATATTTGTTAAGGCGTACGTATATTTTAGAATAGATATTTTGAGTATTATAATATTCTGTTTTACATAGAATGAAACATAAGAAACATATTTTATACCTACCGAATATGTTTTTGCACTGAACTGATGCAACTGCAATAATGAACAAAATGCTTATAGCCTTCATTCTGTAATTCTAAATTTAAATATTACGTGCATGCAAATATATTGATAGAAATTTATGTTCAAACATTAATTTCCTATGCAAATACTTCTTTACATTATATATTCAAGTTTATGTGCTTCGAATGCATTAAGTACCTGTTTATTTACTATGATTTGAAATAACATTTTAAATGAGACTTTTATTTAAAAAAAAATCTTAGGCGTAAGCGCATCGTGTTTTTTATCTATGTTCTTTCAAAAGTCAAAATTTTTATTCTAACAAAAAAAATATGTAAGGTTCTTCATTCGACCATAAAAAGTAAAACAATAAAACACATATAGAATATTATAAATATAAAGCGAAATGCTCGTAGTACAAAATAAAAGCTAAAACAATTATATAACATAAAACTTAGATAAACAATTAATACTGATATTATTGCAAAACTAAAATTATTTTAAATATATTACAAATCGCTTTGTTTCGCCGCAATGTGCTGTCATCAGATATGCCTGATAAAATTTCAAAGTTATACAATCATTTTTTCACAATCAAGATTTCCGTGTTCAATTGTTTCGAGTATACTTATACTTATAAAAGTGCATATTTTCACAAATGCACCATTAAGGTAAAATTAGACTGGTTATCCCCTATTAGAGGTTAACTATAGCTAAGATGTTGAGTAACTAATAGCCTAAGTTATCTGAACATCAAATTTTTTCAATATGTTCGGTGGTAATAGGCCGGAAACTTCACTGTTAGAAAACTGATAACAATTGAACACGGCAATGAAAAATTGATTGAAAGCGATTGAAAGGTACTGAAATTTTACTAGACATATTTGATCATACCACGGTATGGCGAAACAAAGTGTTTTGTAATAGTAATAACTTCAAGTCACAATATAAGATTAATTATATAGTATTGTCTTTTGATCCATAATATGAGTATTTTAAATTAAATAATTTGTTTGTAAATAATTTGAAACAAAAGACGACAAAATCAACACAACAACAACCTTCTACAAAAGATATACAAACCTAACAAATACCCAATTCTCACAAGAAGAAGTAAAACTATTCAATAAAGGCCAGAAATACGCCATTCAAAACGCCAATAAAACGACGAACATCAAATCTAGATCTACTCGCAAATAAAATAGAAACGAGATCTTTTATTTGCGAGATCTACTCGCAAATAAAAAATCACAACCACAAGAAAAACAGATAAGGAAAGAAGCCATCCAAGTACTTAGCAACGAAGAAAGAAAGCTAAACACAAAGAAACAACAAATTTACACGAACAGCGAACAGCATTCAAAATTTAACAATGAACAGCATTCAAAAGAAAATATCAGACAACCACCTACAATAGTCAAATCTGACAAAGGACCAGGAATCGTCATTCTCAAGGCATACAAAAAACCGAAATCTTTCTAAATGAAAATAACTATAAAATACTAACAAAAAATACACTATATAAAATACTAATAATATAAAATACTATATAATAATATAAAATAGTTACAAAAAAACCTCTATTATATCACAAACAAAAAACATCAATAACATACACAAGAAACCATAAACAAGTTCACAATAAATAAAACACCGCTAATAAACATGAACCTACAAACATCAAAGCTATATGGTACATTAAAATTACAAGAAAACAACATACCCATAAGACCAATAATCACCTAATACAAATGCCCAACAGATCAAATAGCAAAACTAGTTACTCACATATTCAACAAAGAAATCAATTGCAAACCCAAATATACAATAAACAACTCAACCGAACTAACAGAAGAATTACAAAAGATAAACACACCGAAAGACCTGATCATGCTCTCATTTGACGTTACCATCCCCTACACACACGTACCTATAGACTACACCCTAGACCTAACACAAAATACACTAAACAATAACTTAACAGTTATAAAAGACATAAACAATATAGAAACACTCATAAAACTTTGCACCCAACAAAACATCTGTACATTCAATAAAAATATATATATCAAATGGAAGACGGAACACCAATCGGCTAATCAATATCAGGACTCCTCGCCATAATATACATAGACAAAATAGAAAATAAAATACACAATCAATCCTCAGCCAAACATATAATATTATGGAAGCGCTACACAGACGGTATACTATGCATCTGGAAAGGAAACTACGAAGAACTAAATAAATTCCACGAAGAAACAAATAATATACACACCAAACTAAAATTCAACAAAGAACTAGAAGAAGACAATAAACTCAATTTACTAGACATAACCGTCTCAAAAACACAATCAAATTTTAACTATAGTATTACAGGAAACCCACAAATACAGACGTCATAATTCCTGCAGTCACACCACCCACCAGAACACAAACAAGCCGCTTTCAACGCAAACATAAACAGAATGAATAAACTACCATTAACTGAAGAAGAAAAATCAAAAGAACAAAACATATTAATAGAAATAATAAATCAAACACAATACAAAATCGAAAAATGCAACATAGAAAAAGAAAATACACAAAAAACAAACGAACAAAACAAGCCAATTACCTATAGAAAATTTCCATACCAAAGCAAAAGCAACAAAAGAACAGACAAATTACTCAAACAATGTGGGTACAACACTAAGAATAAAATATCAGAACTACTATGCAACGCGACACACTAGACAAAAACGGAGTATACAAAATTACATGCAATGACTGCAACGCCACCTACCTTGGAGAATCAGGAAGCCCAATAAAAGTAAGATGCAAAGAACACCTAGCAAATAAAATCCTCAAATGTAGGAAAACACAGGTTTGAAAACAACCATAAAAATTAAAATAGAAAACATGCTACTACACGAACAAAAGATAGGAACAAAATTAACATTCCTCGAAGCCCTAGAAATAGAAAAATTAAGAAAACAGCCTAACCACAACTGCATAAACGACCAAATATACTTACAAAAAACACCTATATTTATGTACTTAAACGCACTACCAACAACGAAACCGAATACATCAATACCGATAACACAGCAATCCACACAACAATACCGACAAACAGAGATTTAAACATTATAAAAAAAAAGAACTCACCGAAACATAACCTACTATGCCTATACAACCTTAATGCGCTATGCAAATGACAAATGACATACACGCACTCGCCATTCCCACTCAACTAAACACATAAGACGACAGTCTACACAGAAAACCAACACAATCAAAAACCAAAACAAAACAAATAACAAAATTGTAAGTAGATGTTACTAATTTTAATAATAATCTAAATTTATCATATATGTTCGTCTAATGTATAAAATTGTTGTAGACAGGTGACCAAAAATTGTACAATAAATGTACAATTTTGTACAAAAATTGTACAATTTTTTTAATGATGTTTTTTGTAATGCTTTTACCTGATGTTGATATTTATATATTGAAAACGTTCGTAATGAAAATTTAGTTTCATTTATTGTACAATTTTTGGTCACCTGTCTACAACAATTTTATGCATTAGATTTTACGGGGCCAATACAACGATATTCAAAAAAGTAATATATGTTTGTAGCAGACGATGCCTATAAAGACAGTATAAAGAAGTATAAAGAAGTACATACAAATTATTTAATAGAACATTAATTGTTTATCGTTCGCGAACAAAGCTATAACCGCATTAGCTTATATTTTGTATTAGGAGTACTTTGCTTCTTATTTATACCATTTCATACAAATACAGGTACTAGATGGTGGAACATTTATATTTTATATATGTAAAATAATAAAAGTACGATTTGAAATAAGGAAGAGAGTAAGTCAAGGATCACTAATGAGCGGAAGCTTATTTAGTATTTACATATCAGATTTCGAAAATGTGTTGAGAAACGAGCTGTGTGTAGCTTGGGAAAGGGAAGGTATGGACATTAGTATATACGAATGATTTTGTGTGTATGGCGAAAACGACAGATAAATTAAAAGAATGGATGAATAACTATATATGGAAAGAGAGGTTTACAGGAGTATGTAGAGAAAACTAAAGTGATGGTGTGTAAGAAAGAAGGTGGGTGGAGCAGCAAAAAAGGCAAATTTGAGTTACGGGAATTTGAGTTGAAATAGTGAAAATGTATTAATATTTAGACTCTACATATAGTGGAAATTGCAACGTACATGTAAGGTTGGCAGCGAAAAGCAGCAAAGTAGTAATGAAAACTAAAGATGTCTGTGGCAAAGAAAATTTCAGGATTCGATGAGAATGAGAATCACAATAATGGAAGGTTGTATTCAAACTATTTAGTTATACGGAGCGGTAGTTGGGGTGTAAAAGAAAGACGTAGATGGAATGGGTGATATGTGGGGTACTGAGTACAATGACTGAAGTGGGAAAGTCCACACCGGGTGAGATAGTTTTTGCTAGAGTGTGGGAAGTATAAATGTTGAAATAAGTGATTAATTTATTAAAATATGGGAGAAAAACTATAGAAGGTGTATGAAGGAAGAGGATGGTTTATTGAAAATTGATTATAGAATATATATAATATGCTCAAAGTGAAGTTGATATAAGGATGAATGAGTAAGACAAAAAGGAATGATTACACGATATAGATGTGGAAGTAAGGAGAGGGGAAACATGTAGTGGATAAATGAGGGTGAGAAGATATGTACGATATGTGAAAGGGATGAAGAAAGATGGGAGCATATGGGTGAATGCATATACTCGAATGAATTGGAGTGATGAAGAAAGGTGTTTGGCGAGTAACGTTAAAGGGTGTCTGTCATGAAGAGGAATAAAATATATAATGTTAATGAAAATAATAATTGAGGAGAGAAGAAAGAAGGGAATTAGGGAGATGTAACAAAGTGAATGGTTGCAAATTCCTTGTAAAAGAAGAGGATGGAGCGTGGAAGAACGTTATGTGGAATATAAATGTTTGTGTATGAGGAAGAGGAAAAGCCATAGGAATTATGGAGGGAACGGGAGGGGAGGGATAAGGGGATAAAGAATGGACAGAAATGAAAGAAAATCCTTATTCCTGCTAGCAAATGAGAAAAGTAAAATGCAGAGAGGATAAGATTTAATATTTTTACCTAATGAATAGTGTAAGATACAGTATAGCGTGTAATGAATAATACAATGGTTTTACGGTTATTAATTTCAATTTTAGTTGCGCTCAGGCATTAAGTATTACATTTTGTTCTCTCATGTATTTGTTACTATACCATATATGTACAAAGTACATATACGTATAAGAAAGATATAGGATTTATGTTTTGAAAATCTTTAATACGTAATTCGAAAAGGGGTCGTAAAGAACAATAACCACAAGAAAAAAATATTTCTTTCTCAAAAATATAAGAAATGGTGCATTTTTGAAGGTATGAATGTGCGCATTGATGTAAGTTCAAGAATTATTCCTCACCTATTAGACCGATTTGCATGAAATTTAGTAGGCAGGTGCACACAATTGTTCCGCAAAAGTAATTTGTTCAATTTTTATAAATCCAATATGGCGCAAATGAGATATTTTTTACACACAAAAATCAGTTTTCAAACTAAGAAGCTAAAATTTTGCACATATATAGTGCCTCATTGTATCGAAAGCTACTTTAATATTTAATGGTCTTAACGAGTTTAAATCATCGCACACGTAATCATGGGAGTAATTTGACCTTCAAAAAATTTTATAATACCTTAAATATCTCGGTTCCTAAGAAAATTATAACAATGAGACTTGGAGAACATATATAGGCCTAAGGGACCTCAATTGTGCTAATATCAGCAACTGCATATACTGTACCGATTTTGAGCAATAAAAAATTTTTCTAAATATTTTTAGTAATACGTATATTTTCACAAATTTTGATAGCCCTTATAATTATATTTAAAATGATGCCGCAGATGATGTGTATAACACATAATGCCTTAAAATATGTCGCCTTGTAGATATGGCAACCGACATTCAACAATCATATATACATGTATAACCTAAAAATAGCATATATATATATGTATATATATATATATATATACGCAAAACTACAGGAAGATATATTTTACGCTATATGAGACTTATAAGACTAGAAGGTATAAGACTTATATCTTCTCTTGCACTTAAATAAATGTTGTTATGAGTGGCACATTATATTTTTAGAGGGGTCAAACTGATCATTTAATTCAGATATTGAGTTGTTTTAAAACTAGTAGACTGAAACTTCACTCGCATATAATATCTTGTATTATGTACGCGTCGAATGAAATTAGTTCCATGCCTAAAACCGGTATAGAACGCGACATTCCGTTAAAAAAAATTCAAACTTTCCTATATATCTTAGGAGATATATCATAAAAGATAGGACACTTTATGAAACTTTATGCTATAGGCTACCAAAAGCTCGTTCAATTTTATTTGAAATATATTTTCGAAAATTACAATTTAACTTTTATACATGGTGTTCTTTGTCATCAATTTTCTCGCATTCCATTGCCTCGAAAACGGTTATTGTACAACATTAAAGATCTCGGTTTCTATGAAAGTTGAAAAAATAAAACTTGGGGAAATTGGAAGGTCCACAAATATTATAATTATAACAGCCTATAATGATAGAACCCTCCACTGATAACAGCATTTATACAATTCCATGAGCAACATCCTACATTTCTCATAACAGGTAAAATATTTTTTAAAACTGAATTTCTGAAAAAAATGCTTCGGCCCCTACCAAAATTATAATGGACACTGGCTACTGGTAACAACATTTATTATATTACATACGCACCGTCGTATAGATCTCATAAATCCTAAAATATTTTTTTAACCTAAATTTCTTAATAAAATGATCAGTTTAGTCCCCTCCCAAAATTATAACGTGCACCCGCCACTGAAGACAATGTATTCCGGAAACTCCATCTGCGGAAGCGCCACAACATTTAATAAATTCTAAAATCACCATCTTGTATATCTCATAAAACGTAAAATATTTTGCAAAATAGAATTTGTAAATAAAATTATCAACTTGAACGCCTTCTAAAATTATAATGTGGACCCTGGTAACTGGTAACAACATTTATAAATGGTGGTACACTGGTAACAACATTTATAAAATTCCAGAAGCACAACCCTATATATCTCATAATACGTAACATATTTTTTTAAATAGATTTTCTGAATAAATTGATTTGTTCAGCCCCTCCGTACATTATAGTATGGACCAGATACTGGTAACAACATTTATTAAATTCCAAAATCACCATCTTCTATGGTCAGAAAACGTAAAGTATAAAAAAAAAATGAAATTCTGAATAAAATGTTTTGTTTGAGCCCCTCCTAAAATTATATATAGGACCCGCTACAAGAAACAACATTTATTAAATTCCAAACGCACCGTCTTATAAATCTCATAAATTTTTTTTAAATTGAAATTCTACATAAAATGATTAGTTTGAGCCCTTCCAAAAATTAGAATATATGGACCAGCCACTGGTAACAACATTTATTAAACTCCAAAAGCACCATCTTATAGATCTCGAAGAACATAAACTATTGTGTAAAACTGAATTTCCAAATAAAATGATCAGTTTTAACCCCTCCCAAAATTATAATGTAGACCCGCCCCAGATAACAATATTTATTTCAGTTAGAAACAGTCTCAAATTCCGAATTGATTTTTCAAATTACATCTATAAAATTTTAGGAACGCTCAACAAATAAAATTTATACGACCCTGGTACATTTGTTCGACAATTATTTTCTAAACGGATCTTGGTATGTATAGTTAATTTTATAGAATCTAACTTATAAAATCTAAATTTTCATTTTTAAATCTACTTACTTTTTTATTGGGGTGGGTTCAATATATAGCTTATATAGGAATAAATAGGTGTTTATGTACAAAATCTTTTGTTTCTTTATGAAATATATGGTATCAAATTTTACATATTGTTCAGGAATTATGCCTAGCTGCATATTCACTAATGGTTGCCACAGTAAGCAATTGAGAGTTTTTAAAGTATTAGGGAGTATATTTTCGCTACCACTAGAGGTAAAACCACGTATGTCATACCATTTTAAAGAGAATTACACCGGTTATCAAAGTGTGTAAAAATGTACAGGGTGTTACAAAAAATTTTTTAATAGAAAATTTGAAGAAAATGAAGGTTAGGAAAAAATTGGGACAAGTGAGAATAGGAGAGGCAGATTGGCAAGATTATAATGGGGCTGAAGAAAAGCGGAAAATAGAGTATAATAAGGTAACAGAAAGGTAGAGAAGAATAGAAGAGGATGACTTAAATAAAATAAACAGTGAAAGGGCGATATGGAGATATATGAAAAGAAAGGGAATCGTAGAAAAGGGTTTTGTTTATGTTTGAAGGAAAGAGAGGGGAAGTGTAGGAAGGAATATTTAGTTGGGAAATGTGAGTAGGGTAAAAAGTAAGATGAAATGGTTTGTATGAGGATGGGATAAGTGCGTTAGTATGAGGGTTATACAAAATATGTAAATTAAAGGGGAATGTGCGAATGGAAAAAAGGGGAAATTGTACCGGTGTTTAAGAGGGGAAATATAATGGATGCTGTTAGTCATAGGGGTATTACAATTATGGATGCATAATATAGAATGTATGCAAGGATCATGAATAGGAGACTGGAAGAAGAAACTACAGGAAAGGAAATACTGTCAGATAGGCTAAATGGGTTTGTTAAAGGGAAGGGGACAGCAAATAAAATTGTTATACTAAAATTCGTAATCAGCCAAACGATCGCAGAAAGGTAGAATATGTATTTGTTCTTTGTGGATTTGAAAGCGGCATATAACAGAATTATAAAAGAATTTGTGGGAGAGAATGGAGAACTTGGGGATCCGAGCGCGGTGGTAAGAATGTTAAGGGGAAAATGAGGGAACAAGAGTTAGGATGATATTGAACGGGAATTTATTGGTATAGTATGAGAGCAGTAAAGCAGGGATATTCTCTAAGCGTCAACTTGTTTAATATATACGTATCGAAATTGAAAGAGGCCTTGAACAAAGGCCAAGCGGATGGGATGATGGGCGGAAGGAGATAATTGTGGTCTCCATCATGTGCTAATGATATTGTGTGTATGGCGGATACAAGGGAGGAGACGAATTAAATAATAGTGAGGGTTAAGTGGTAAAAGGGGTTTGGAAATAAAAGTGGAGAAAAGTAAAGTTATGGTATGTAAGAAAGGAGGGAGGGAATCAAGAAAGGATAACTTTAAAGTAGGAGGGGGTGGGGCTAGAACTAAAATATTATGGGTATTTAGCTTTACATATGTATGTATGTGATGTATGGAACAGTGGTTTGGGCGGTGGAAGATGGAGAGATGAAAAAGAGCGTCCAGTTGGATGTTTGAAAAGGATGCTGGACTAGACAGGAATACTCCCAATGACATAGTTCTTCAGGAATTAGGAAAATATAAGTGTTGGATAAATGAAGTGAAGAGGATGATAAATGTTAAGAAGAATGTATTAAATGATGAAGGGTGTAGGTTAATGAAGGAAGGATGTATGGAAAGAATGATGAAGATGGTAATAGATAAAAGGGCAAATGAATGGATAAAGTGAAGAATAAATGTGAATAAGAAGATTAGATACTCGACGAGTAAATATTCGAGAAGATGATGGAATGTAAGGAAGTGGTGAATTAGGTAATTGAAAGGATAAGGAATGTACAACGACATGAGGTGGATGAAAGGTTAAGTGTTAGTACGTATAATAGTAAATGTACGAGAATATGGAAAAGATAAGAGGAGAAGATAGCTGAGTGTTTCAGTTCTGGTTTAAATATTGGGGAGAAAATATTGATTGCAAAGTTTAGTTGTGAGAATGAAGAGGGTGGAGGTGTGGGGAAGGGAACAATCATTGGTTGCAGGAGCGAGAGAGAATGTGTGTGATATATGGTGGGGAAGAGCAAAATGGAGCAATTGGATAAGATAATATAATGGGATGGAGTGGATTGATAAAGAAAAGGAGTTGCACTGGTGGGTAAGATGGGTTAGAACGGTCTAGGATTAAATATAATGAAATGACTCGAACTGGAAATATATAATAGGAGATAAGTGGGAAAGAAGAATGAAGAAGAAAATGACTTTATTTTTTCCCCGGTAACAGTTTTAATTCTCTAAACGGAAGAAGTAGAATTTTGTTGTGACACGAAAACTTCGAGCTATTAAAATTAGCTTACTTTGGCTGTAAAGTAGAATTAATATGTAGACAACACAACAACATATCAGCAGTTTGCAAATTTCACTTGTCCAACTTCATAAACTATGTCGTAAACTATTTCACTGTATGAACTATGTGATTTTCATCAACTACTTCCGATATCTTATACTAACACTCATTTTCGTTCAGTATAAAAATGGCAGTTTAAATAATTTTGTCCCAGAGGTTAATGCACGAGCAGAGTTTGTTACGCAAAGAATTAATCAAAAATGGTATGGCGGATTGTTAAACAAAAACCACGATTGAGCTTAGCAATACAGCGTAACTTTGTGCCCTTAAAACTACATCCCTAGGGCCAAGTTGTGCATAATAAAACATAACATTTTATAATTTTTCTTACGTTGACTTTAAGTTTACTTAAAAAATTGTTTTATATGTATCGAAAAATAGAACAATGGAATTTGTTACATTTCTGTGTAGATTGTTTCATATATTATTTCGGCATATATATTATACTAGCGGACCCGGCAAACGTTGTTTTGTCCCCACCTGGTCCCCATATTTGCTTACGGCGCAGGCAGCTTTTGAGCGGACAGCTAGGCCATGTGGACAGCTAGCGGACAGTGAACGTTGATTCGCCGGGACTCGTTGTCCCGGTGACCCGTTGTTCCAGTGTCCCGTTGTCGCCTTGTCTCATTGTCTCGACATCCCGGTGTCCCCAAAAATTTTCGTCGTACTCAAATAACCATGTATATAAATTTTATTGGCAATAAGATGAACGGTGTAGATGTTGATGTGCTGCAGGATATCAAATGGAGATTTGCAACAAAGTGGATAACATAAAAACCTTTTATCAAGTCCATCTTGAAATACACAAATAAAAAACCAAGATACACAATAGAAACATTTTGTATATTTATCAAATTATTATTAAAAAGGAAATATTTGGCTTTAATGTGATTTCATTACTATGGGGATAACTGTTATATACCAGTTTTCCCTAAAACTACTTAACTTTCTTTCTTATAATAGTTTTATGTTTAGTTTTTTATGTAATACTAGCGGACCCGGCAAACGTT
>WYDF02304327.1:0-11953 GCA_009867245.2 Adranes taylori | reverse complement strand
ATGCTTAGAACGTTGTGAGATGACTAATATATCACTTGTACCTGGAATGCAGAAAGCACGAGGATACAGGTAAATGAAGGAATTGGATATATGACGAGAAAGTAGAAAATGAGAAAAAAATGTAAGAATGGTGCTAAGAAAGGTGACAAGGGACGAAACAAATTGGGAAGAATACCTGGAAGCATAGGAAAATGGTGGGAAGAGGAAAAAATGGGAAATTAGCTAACAGAAGGGCAGAGGATGAGGAAAGTCTTTTTTTACCTCTTTTTGCATGGGTTATATTAATAATATTTGATACGTCATTCATGACTATACAAGCTGTCATATATAAGTGTATAACCCGAATGTAAAAAATAAGCGTATTGTGATGAATGCATAAAGTTTGTTGGTAATAATTTTTATCAATAAAATATTTGTATTCGTGGCCCATGGTTTTGATCTTACATTTCTTTGATCAATTTTTTAAAGGGTTACATCCTCAATTTATGACCTATCTTTCTTGATGTTTTCCTATAGCTCTATAAACTGATAAAAGAAAATAGGAGATATGGTGATTAATCCGTAAAATTTTTTGGCAATATTTTTCTGAACAAAATATCTCATATTTTTTTAGTTCTCATATTTTTTTACCACTTTTTTGAAAGAGTAACATTTTTGATTTCTGAATTATGTGTCATTAATTACTATGGAAGCTGTCATACATTTCTACAAACCGAATCTAAAAATTAGGCGGTATTGTGATGAATGCATAGAATTTGTTGGCAATAATTTTTATCAATAAAACGTTTGTATGTGTGGTGTAAGTTATTCGCACAATTTCTGATTAATTTATAAAGGGTTTTATCCTCAATTTTCGACCTGTCTGTCTTGAATATCTAAGCTCTCATTTTACTTCTATAAAATATTTATAAAAATAGGAGGTTTTTTATAAATATTTTAAGTTGATAATCAACATATTGATAATCATTTTTTTTAAGTTGATAATCAACAAAAATATTTATACCCGTGGTGTTTATTGTTCTACAAATTTTTTGGCCACTTTTTTTAAAAATACATCCTGAATTTTTGATATATCATTTATGAAATATGATATATGATGGTTAAATGAATAAAGTTTGTTTGCAATATTTTTATCAATAAAAATTTTATATCATTGGTGTCAGTTGTTCTAACATTTTTTTTTTGACCAATTTGTGCAAAGGGTTACATCCTCAATTTTTGAACTGTCTTTCTTGAATGTATAAGCTTTCATATAAACCAAATATATAAAATGCATAAAATTTTGGCAAACATAAAGTTTGGCGAAATACATATTGTTGCCAATACTTATATTAAAAAAATCATTTGTAGTTGATGTTAATTGTTCTAATAAATAAAGTTCTAATTGTTCTAATAAATAAACTTTATTCTAAGATAGTTTCCTTTTTGGATACTCTTTTGAAAGGGCAACATTTTGAATTTTTTACATATCTATCATTCAAGAAGTTTTTTTATCAATACTAAAGAAATTTTATATTTGTGGGAACAACTTTTATATCATTTTATTAACAATTTGTTAAAAGGGCTTTAATTTGACTATTTAGTCTTTAACTGTATTAACATAGATCTTGTTCCCATGACAAAAATCCACTGCCATTTAAATTCTTGTGCTGAAATAAAATATTTGTCTACTATCAAAATATCATATTTAAATTTGTGTACATTATTATTGATTTAGTCATATATTTGTATGCACGTGTAAATCTAATTCTTTCATATAAATCAAATTCTACCGCGTAAGGAGAAAACTATTGCTTTTGTAAAATTTATAAACATCCTATTAGTTAACCTTGGCACAGAAACTATTATAACTTTGTTGATTTTCATCCGACTGCATTTCTGATTTTCTATTTTTTGAATTTTGTTGTGTAATATAAAAATGTGGGTGTCCAACTTTTTTATCAAAGTATAAATAAAGATTAGGTTTACACGTTTACATATTTTAATAGTATATTTATTTCTCATAAATTAAGTATAGTCACAAAACTTTATACTGTAGTAAGCTACTACTCTTATTTAAGATAGTTACCTCATGTTTGGTATTGTCAGTCACATAAAATCCAAAGTTGAGGAGCGTAGGTTACCCAGTTTTCCGATTTCGAGTTGCTTTATAAACTATCTGTTAGTGTTCCCATAACGCGACACAGATCTGTTCCATCCTTTCCTGTATCTGCTGCTCTCTCGTTCTTATTTTCACGGTCCCAATATTACATTAGTCGACAGAAGTCTCGTAACTCCGATGCGATGCGACGACCTGAGCCAAGATCTGTGAATTACATTATTACGTAGGGAACGAATATAGAAAAGGGCCGAATAGGCCAATGGCGTCAGCTCTTGAATTATCCTTGACACAAAACTGATATAAAGTTTTAAACAGCAATCAAATTGTTTGGAAAAATCATAAAACTCGTAGTAAAGAGCAGTTCCAATAACAGAATGAGGATAATGTGGTGTGAGAAGCGCGATTTCATTGTATAATCAACATAACAAAAACGCAAAAAGAAGTTCCCGATTGTCATTAAAATAAGTTGATGAAATATTTTAATTATTTTAAGAAATTTAATATTATTGCTTAATAGGCTTCGCTTTGATTCACACTGCTCACATAGTCCGCTTATAATATTAATACTCAGTAGCGTATTTAGCATTTGGTTTCAGTGCCGGAGACATGACTAAAATAGTATATCATTTCGTGGGAGACTTAATTTATTACTGCTAAAACCTTATCGCAAATTAGCTACAACTTATTAAATGAGCTGGAAAAATAATTTATTAATTTGTTTATTCTTAAAATTTTGTAAATTTCTAAAAATTAAAGAAACTTTTTATTGGTAATATTAAGTTAGATTTGTAACAATTGTACAGTTGTTATTAGACTGTTCGTCCATATTATATTGAAATTGTGCCTATAGACGGTTTTAAAATTGCGGATTAGATCAGCATCCTGGTTAGTGGTAGACAGGGAGAAAGCCTTTACAAGAAAGAGTAGTGATCCGAAGTTATTAAAATTCTAGGGAATATTGTTTGCCTTTTGGATTTGGTCATTCACAAAGATGTTCTTATAAATTCATTTTTATACAGTGTAATCCATTTCAAATGGAAATACCTTGGCAGAACTACATTATTAAACCCATTTCAATTATTTATAGAGAAGCACATTTAATATTGTATCCTGTCAGAAATTATCATACTTTTTTATTCATTTTTAATGATAATACTAACTCAATGAATCCTATATGATACTACGATGATTCTTGAGTATCGAAAATTTTGTTAACCAATTTTTTTAAATATTTTTCTACGCCAGTGGATTCATAATTTTCACGAATGAAAACATCCAAAATTTAATTAAAACATATTGATTAACAAAACCTTACAACGGCATAAATTTTAGATTTATAAAAGTTGAGAATGTTGTCAATAAAGAATTAAACTTTATCTAAGTTTAGTAGTGAATATTTCGATGGCTGTTTTTGTTTTTGCGTTATAACCTTTTAAACTATGATACAATCACTTTTTGCAATTGTAGATCCCATAAAAGATTAATTAGAATTTCCTAGTTCGCTATCCTTAGCTACAATTACGAAAAAATAATTCTATCACACTACCTTACCTCAATAGTTCTAGCTTCAGATCAAAAACAAATGTTGAATTAAAATTTTCATTTCAGAACTCAAAAAGGGCCTATTTTCTATTGACTTCCACAGAGTATTTTCTATGAATTGCCACTTCCATAAAGTGTATAAAATTTATTCACTAAAATTGTGCGTTTCGATAATTAATGTAATGTAAAAAAATTATGTTAATTAATTGTTTTACTCAAATTTTCTGATTCTTTATAAACGGACTTTGAACCCAGAGACGTAATTAAAAATTGCTTAACAAATTGTTTTCATTCTTGGCATGCAAAAATCATTATTGTATATCTTGAAAATGAAATAAGATATATAATAATTTGTGCCAGGGTACAATTTTAAATGTGCAACACTATAAAAAAATTAAATTCGTTTATGATGCAGAAATCTGCAATACCGACCGCCGTACAAATTTTTGCATTATTTAAAATACGTTTGTTTAAGACACGTTTTAGCTTCACATCGATCACGTCTACTGAGCCAGACATACTGCTGAGAGGGGATATTGAACTTTGTTTAATGCTCCAGAAATTTCACAGCATCTATTCTATGTAACATATACATATTTAAATGCAAATGTGTGCCCATTTTTAGTTTCAAATTTAGCTACATTTTGGATGATCTAGTGACATCTAGCGTTAACAAATAATATTAAAAATAACATAACCTCAAAATGTTTGCTTACAATCTTATCACCAGGACGATATAGGAACAATGACCAACAAAGTGTCCGATAACCGATTCCTAAGCATTCACCAATATTGTAATACTGTGATGATTGTAATATTTCGCAGTTCCCTGATGTTGTGTGGTGGCGGTAACCTATTTATTGTCTCTACTTAGTTTTTCTTAACACAATACGCAGGTTGGTGAAATGTTATTCAAATGTTTTTCTACTACGGTTATGTAGTCTAGATACGCTATAGCGACTGGTTCCAAATCTAGTGTTATGATCCTATCCAGGAGTTTTTCAAATGTTTCAGGTTTTGAAAGCAGTCCAAACGGCATAGCTTTGAATTGGAACAATCCGTTGCCGGGTACTGTAAAGTGTGTAATTGCCATGCTCCATTCATTCAACGGAATCAGCCAATATTCTAAATGCGTTCTTCGGGAATCTTCCTGATGTCTCCATTTTGTTATTTTGAATATTTCATACGGCTCGATCTTGTTACGACTTTATTTCTTGCAGATGAATGTACAACGCAGTCATATTAATCAGCGTTGAGTCCTTATATACGTTATGTTATTGTCTTCTTTTTATTGAACTTCATTTACTTAGTGCGGCTGATCGTCTACGATAATCTAGTCTCCCCTCTTTACAGTATGTTATAGGGTTCGCTGCCTATTTGGACAGTATTTGACAGTATGTGGATATTATTACATTGTTTTTCCTTTTCTTGAATAAAATTCGACTTACGTCACTCTGTAATCAGAAATGTTCATATTTTCTTCCATACTGCCAACAAATAATGGTTTTTGTTGCAGCTGGCTTTCGTTGTTCAATTGATAATAGATATTCCTTTGCTGAAGGAAGCTATTTCTGTCTTAAACTAGTTTTACTAGTTCTCCGTAATTCGTTCTGGAGTTATTCTATTTCTTCACTCGTTCAACTAAATCGCTCAAATCACGTATATCTGTTCGTATATTCGCGCGACGAAATTGAGGTAGCAGATTTTGATAAATCAGATGAAGCTATTCTCTTGCGCTTATTCTCCCATGCCGTTAAATTAATTTTTTACATATCGGTGCAACACGTCTTCATAGATCCATTCTCGCGCTATTCCAGACTCCAGATTGCAGTGGCAATCTACTGGGAAAAAGTACGTTCGGAAATTTTCACAAATGTTGGCCAACAATTGTTCCACCGATTTTGGTTATTCTTCTACAACATTAGAACTGACCCTCTACATAAATCTGGTACTGCAGCCAGCAAGATATTCTCATCAACATCATATTGGTATTTCCTTTCTTCTTCGAAAAGGACCGATGTCCTTTTCGAAGGACATCGGTCTTCATTCTTCCATCAAATCAAATGTTCCATTTGTATGGTTTTAGTCTTCTTTCTGTCCTGCTGTGACTTCTTAGCTCTTCAATATTTCTTATATTATCCAACTAAAATCTAACTATGTCGGCGATGAGTTCCACTTTACTTAAATGGTCTATCCATCTGACACGGTATACAACCTGTCCAACTATTTGTCTGATCTTTTCTTCAATATTCGACATTTTCCTCTCTTTTTGTATCTTCTTTTTTTCTTTTAATTTCTTTGTTATTATTTCTTTTGTGAGGTTTTTTCGGAGCCGCTTTAATCCTCTTGAATTATCGTTTTTGCTCGCAAGAACTTCATAGTCCTGCTCGGGCGCCAAATTATGTGGCGAAGTCCCATCCGCAACGCTGTTAATGGGGAGCCCTAGCGATAGTCGCAAAGAAATATCTTAATACTACAGAATCTTTCTATCCTCCGCCAACCGTGTCTTTGGTGTGAGGTCCGTTTAATATTAGACCGCACACTGGAACTGATGTTCGTTTCCCTCCGGTCCTCAGTGGCTTACTGAGGGCACAGGCAGCTTCGAGTCTTCTGAGTTGCCCAGGCTTTCTCGTTCTTGCTTGCAGCTGAAATAAACTTACTCCCTAATGAGTAAAACAGCATTAATGTTTTACCAAAACCGTCTATTTGTCTGTCGAAATACGAAGAAAGAAAGAAAGAAATACAAGTGCACAATTAAATGTCAAAAATAAACAGTTGCGCATTAATAGCGGTAAGCATATATTATATCAAATACAATAAAATAATCTAGCAATCAATTAATACGCGGTGCGGTGCATATGATAAGTGCGCTGATATGATAATGAAACAAAAATTATACGGCAAGTAGGGTATCATAAAATGCGGGTGGGATTACAAGATAAAGATGATTGCAGGACTACAGCAAAACCACTATAGATTACTCAACACCAAAGGTGTTAATTTCACTGAAAGACTGCAAGCACCCGCAGTGCTTAGAAATCAGCAACATGTACTCTGGTGGGGTAGTAGGCGTACCAAAAAACCCACTCAGCAGATCACTCAGCACCATGGGGTTAAAAGGTGTTAATAACACTAAGTACCTGCAGCTAACCGCCGCGCTCAGAGATCACCCGGCTCTACTGGCTGCTGCTGCTGGACGGTTTGTCTTCTAGTTTACAAGGAACTAAAGTATTCTATACAACACAACGGTATATATACGCTTGAACCTCTATAGAATTTTAGTTCCGCGTATCCGGCCTATAATGCAAATGCGCGAAGCAGCAAAAGTTTCCATACAAGCGACGAGCCAACCCGTATAATATAATACTAAGCCAACAGCGAACAATAACTAAATCTATCTCTCTTCAACCATTACCGTGACTTAGCGTGGACGTAAGCGTCTTCATAGAATTTTAATTACATTTTATTTTTATTTACATTTTATTATTATAAACTGGTTTCTCACCAGTGCCGCAGTGTTACAATTTATTTATTTCAAGTTATTATTCTGAGTAACGTGCTATGTTACAATACATTCTATCAAATAAATAATCGGAATGGTGAATGCGATGGACCGTACTAAACTAAAGAGGTCATTGAAATGGGCAGATGTCCCTGTTTTCTCCTACATATATAATATTCTTAGAAATTTAAGGGCATATAAGTTTACTGACTTTGGCGTTAACAATTAAAAACGCCATTAAATAAACAGGAATCCTGATAGATAAATACAAGAAAACAAAAAACAGGACATCAAAGTCAAAAACAAAAGAAGCCATTTTACTGCTTTAAGTAACTTACAATTCAATGGATTCAATAAAATTTAGATTCAATAGAACGAAGTTCATTATATTGTAGCAATGAGAAATGTTATGAAATCTAAATTCCCAATATTTCATTATACAAATTATAAATAATTAAATTTTCGAAGAAACTGAACTCCAATTAATAAATTAAACACAATTATCGTATCAAATTCAAAACTTTCTACTGCATAAGCAAACTATTGGAAACATGAACGCTCTACAGTTAGATAGTAATAAATAAAGCAAGTTCGACAACAATTACGTCTACATCTCAATTTCACGCGTTCTATTACAGATCCTCGTCACATTATAGCCACTGAAGTGATAGATAAAAATTGTATCGTTAGATATTCTCGAATTTATTCGCATAGGTTTGTTTGCACTCAACGACGAAAATATAGCTAGCTTCGAGCTAGCTTCGTAAAATATATGTAACTAGATTTATTTCACTGCCATTATAAGATATATAGTCTATAAATAAAACGTATCAGAAGTTCCACCACTCTTCGGGTGAAAGCCGATTGGCCTCAGCCGGATGGTCGCTGAACGAACTCGATGCAAGACAAATGTTCTAGATATTTAGAGAACCTTCTAGAAAGTTCTCGAATTTGGAGAATGATTGAAAGTATACCTTTAACTAGTTTGGGAAAGATGCACTCTGGTTTGATGTCCAGAGAATCTGAAAGCAGGGATTTGACCCCGCCTTTTTGTCTACTGGAGCAGTCGAGTTTTTGGCACGAGGTTATATTAGCTAAAGTACAACATTAAAATTGCCTATTGTGTTGTTCGTATATACATGGTGCATTGACGTTCTTCTTCTATTCTGTTTGGTGCGTATCTCTACGTACCAATATATATGTCGTGAAATTGTCGCGCGCGCTCGCGACGCGCTTAATCACATGTGCTTATAATCTTATGTGAGTAATGTATAAACTAAATTGAGAAGTGGGCCCGCCGCCTCGCAGTACCCGGAGGCAGCGGGTGGTCTCATTAAGGAAGTGAAGTACAAATAGCAAAAACTATTATTGAAAGCTATTATGATTAACGCGGTTAAAAGACTTTCTGAAACTCCTTGTGGAGCTTTGAGCATATAGAGAAGCACTTCAAAATCAGAAGCGGCTAGAAAAGTAGCCGATGAAAACCCAAAAAATCAAAACGGGCAAGTAGGAATACTACAGGAAGAATTGTCCTTAATGCAAAGAGAAAAAGAAAACAACAAACACAAAAAGAGGAAAAGAGATGCTAGTGCGAGTAAACATACAAAAAACCAGTCCACAGGGTCAATAAATGAAAACGAGGAATTGGTTACTGGTGGAAGCCAAAAGAATGATCATAATGAAAATACGGAGATAAGCTCAATGAGGCTATATACCAGTCATACACCAATACTAAATTCATTTGAGGTCCTATCACAAAATGAGAAGCAGAACTTATTCTTTCACAAACGGTAATAGAAAATAAAACAACCACCCAGTAAAGAAACAAGCAGACAGGCTCCGAAAGCTAGAAAACCGCCTCCAATTGTGGTCCACAATCGAGCCAATTATGCAAGTATTAAAAAAACATAGACCTTAATAAAATAGGATATGAGCCTGAAAAGTACTCAAACGAGGGTATTAAGATCCACACTAGTACCCCAGATGATTTCCGCAAAACTTATATGCTGCTAAAAGGTATGAACGAACCCTACCACACATTCCAGCTACAGGAAGAAAAATAGATTAAAGTATAATTCGTGGATTACCAACTGATTAGACTAATGAAGAAATAAAAGATAACTTGGATAACGCAGGCCTCTTCATTTATTCAGTCACAAGATTGGGCAATAAAACAAGGAAATTCCCAATAGTGATAATAAACACGGAAAAATTGTAGAAGGAAAAAAGGTGTTTGACGTAAGTAAAGTCATTAGAGCTCCGGCGAAGACCAACGCGTACTCAGCAGTGCCGTAAACGCTGAAGGTATGGGCATGTACAATACCGGCTTCCCGAGTATGTGCAAAGTGTGCAGAACCCCATCCGACCAAGGACTGTAAGGTAGAGGAAGCAGGATTCAAATGTACAAACTGCAAAGAAAACCCCAGGCCCAACAATTGGAATTGCCTTCTCAAACAGGATTTTCAAAAATTAGAAGCAGGAAAGGCTAGAGGCTTTAAATGTTCAAGCAGGTATCAGCAAAGCACATAAAACGAACAATATGGAAACGCAAAATTGTAATGTAGACTTGAAAAATACAATGAAACAAATAATCTCATGTATGATCCCACAAATAATTAACACTATCATACAAGCTTATGGAATAAATGTCCAACACAAAAGTGTGTAGATGGAACGCAAACGGCATTAAAAACCGTCTTTCAGAATTAAAAATCTTTATGAAGGAAGAAGTGATGCAAATAAGTTAAACCCGACTGTCGGTAGGCGATAGAATTTCAATACCAGGATTTCAACTTTATCGGCCGGACCGTCCAGGAGGAGGAACCGCAGTAATAATAAATCAAAATACTGCAGCGCTTCCGTAACAATGGATACACCTAGCATCGAAACAACTAGGGTGCTAAGTACCAAAAACTCAAGTTGGAAGCAACAACATAGTGGAAATCTGCAAATACGGAGAAACGATAGCAGATGGTGCTCTGATCTAAAAACATTCATCTTGGGGCAGCAGGATCACAAAGCAGACAAGGAACTGTTTCAAATAGGAGAACCATTAAACCAGTTATAAATAATAGGACTAAACGACTAAACGTTATAAATAATAGGATCAATGACATCCGATCCAAAGCATAGAGGAGATGAAATAGTTAATCAACCCAAACACAACATCTACTGGGCTCGTTACGAAAATGACATATCCAAAATAACTTAAGTACTAAACTGGAGTCAACCAACGAGATAGATAAAGCGCTTTCTGAGTTAACGAAAGAAATCAAAGAAAAAATAATAAACGATTGAAGATCCGTTAAATATGAAAAACAATGTTCGCTAAACCAGGAAGACAAAGACATAATAAATAAGAAAAATATATTACGCAAGAAATTCATTTTTCCTGCACTCGGTACCCACACGATAGAAATGCTCTGCGCAAACAACAACAACTAGTTGACAAAATGTTAAAAGAAAAAGGAGCACAACTATGGAACAAAGTAACATAAGAATCATCTATTTAGAACACGGAGCTAAACCTTTGGCGGTTTTTAAAACGCTTTAGAAGGAAACACAGTGAGAACAATCCATTACGTGCGACAGATGGCTCACTACCTTTTGAAGAGGCTCAAAAATCAGAATTGTATGCTGATCATTTTGAGAAACAATTCCAAAATAAGGACAAGACATAAACAGAAATCAGATCAGCCATAATAATTAGCCATAATATCATAATAAATATTTCAGAATTTCTAGAGTATGAAGAAGTAATACCAATAGAAGTCGTAAATATCATACAAAATTTTAATTCGAAAAAAGCTCCATGGGAGGATCATATACAAAATATGGCGCTGAGTCTATTACCTGAAAACAATATTACTCCCGTTGCTGCAATCATTTACAGAATGCTGATATTTAGCCATTTCCCATCAACATGAAAAAAAGCATTAATTATCACAATTGCCAAGAAAAACAAAAATTCAGAAATCATCAATTGTGGAACACCAATCAGCCTGCTAAATAGTTTATCCGAAGTACCAGAATGTGATGTAAAAAATAAGATCCGGGATTTTGCAGAAGAACAAAATATAATTCCACTATAGCAATTGGACTTTCGATAATCGGTACCGTAAGCAGCAAATTTGAAAACTATAATCAGAAATGAAAGAAGAGTAGATTTACGGTCTACGCCGCTATGCTGGATATTGAAAAAGCGTATGACCGAGTGTGGCATGAAGGGTTAATATTGAAAAAGTGGGCCAACAAATTGCCATTAGAACTAATAAAAATCACAAGATCTTTTCTGGCCGGGCGCACTTTCCAAATTAAATATGGAAATGAAATCTTATCAAAAGAAACAGCAATAGAGGGTCTACGATAAGAGTCTCCCTTATCTCCGATATTTTTTAATATCCTCGTCTGCAATATCCAAAAGTTTAGACAGATGAAGGGAGCCAGACTGCTGCAATTTGTTGATGATATGATGGAAGTGACATCCCACCGAACCCCATCTTTTGCTAGAAGAAATATGGAGAAATGCTTGCAGACAATAGAAGCACACTGCAAGTCATAGAAAGTTAAAATGAACACAGGAAAAACAGAAATAATGGTATTTGGAAAAAGCAAAAATGCATTTACTTTTATGGGAAAGAAGATACCTTACAATCGCAAACACTCTGTTTCAACATCATCCCTGAAGCCTCTCGACCTGGAACAGCCCAGATGGTATAACTAAAAACCAAGTCGATTATATTTTAATAAGAAATCGATGGCGAAGTTCAATCAAAAACATCAAAGCCAAGCCGGGGGTAGACTGTGGG